>JARYGA010013825.1:0-42244 GCA_030545235.1 Helianthus tuberosus
GGTATTAACTATACCGTTGTAACTTAGTAATTATTGTGAAGGCGTTTGTATTATTTTGGAGTCGTGAATATTTAGTAATATTATTTTTACCCTAAAAATAATATTTACGTAGTTCACCAAATAATCATAAAAATTTTACACAAGTGTTGTTATGCAAATATATATTCTATATATATACTTTAGCAAGTTTTATTTTGTGAAAATCCCACCTCCGACACTTGCTTAATTTGTAATAAAAATCGTGACGAAATTTATTTGGAAAAATAAGTTAAAAATATATCCATAACACTTGTGATAAAAATATTTACAAGTGTTAGATTTTTGGAAAAATTTCGCCAGAGTTTCCTCTGTAACTGGAGGTGGCCACGCTTTCAAGCGTATCATTTTCTTTTATAAATTCAATCAACAATGTTCCAACATTATACTAGTTCAAAATAGATATAAATCGCAAAACACATGAACTTGTGGTTTGTGTAAAATATGTAGTAACTTTCCCCATATTTTTAATAGATCTTTTATAAATAAACTTGGTTTCTTTGAGAACCTTGTTTTTAAAGAAGACACGTCTTTACAACTTTTTGTCAAAAATTACAACAATAATTCTTTGTTAAAACTCTGTCACACAAGAGTCTACACACTTGTGTGTTTACAAAAATCACCTTTGTTTAGGAAAGATCCGGCTTTAAAAATATGATTTCTTTTGACACTTAGTCCTTTGAAAATACCACTTGTAGATCCGTAGATCTACTAGTTTAGAACTCCATTTTGTAAGAAAAATTGTTTTTACACAAGTTCATGTTTATGTTGGAAAGGGTTCGTCATCTAGAAACTTTACAACTAAACATAAGGCTAGTTCATGTTTTATGAACATGATCTAGCGGGTTTGATGACGATCCATCCCCATACTAGCAATCAACAACAATAAATAACCATAATAAAACTAGTTTTATAAGTTTTACACTATTATTTATTTATTAACCACCAAGTTTATTACCTTTAATAGACCTTAACTTGGATCTCTAGTATTTATGATTTTTGCCCGTTAAATCTTTTATTAACCACTTTAGAATAGATCAAAAAGGCATTTAGAGTCACTTACTACTAGCTCGAGGCTAGGGAAGAAACTAGTCGAAAAACGGTTGGTTAATAGCGTGGTGAAGAGGTCCTTGGCAAACCGTAAGCACCGAACCTCCTTATACGTGATCCTTCACACTTGAATGTATGTAAATTGGCTAGATCAAAATTGAAAGTGGTGGTGGGTGTGCATGTATTCTCGGCCGAACACAAGCAAAAGAGAAAGAAAAGAAATTTTGTTGAATTGTTGAAGTGAGTAAGATGGTGGGTCTTGTGGTTATTTTTATAATCCACTTTAACCTAATACCCATGAGATATTATGTATCCAAGATATTCAGCATGCCCAAAATAAAGTAACCGAAATTTTTGTGGAGTGTCCCCACATGGGAACCAATTCGGTTGGGGAGGATTACATATGGTTAGATTTTTAACTAGCTAGTTAAGCACCAATTAGTTAATTAGGTATTTTAAATTAGAGTAATAGTGTGTAGTGTTTTGTAACGGGTGTTAGGGTACTCGGGGACCCTAACTGGCTCAGAAAAAGAAAAATATTGTCATTGTCAAAATTTTTATGTCCCGGGTTAAGTCCGGTTGTACGGTTGGATATTACTCCGTTAAAGCGCTAAATAATTATTTAAAGTGTCGTTAATATTATTTTTAGTGACACAATTTATTCCCGATACTTGGAAAGTGTCTAGTAATATTTTTTCCAACTTTTTGCACTTTACTAGTTTAGGTAAATGCTGAATTTTTATATTAAAGTGCTGAATTTTTGTACTCAGGGTACGTTTTAGGCACACCCGGTCACTATAATTATCACCTAGTGACGCAGTTCTACAACCCTCATTTCCCTAGACTCTCTACTAGTGTATTAATCTATTCCCGGCTCATACTGGCCTTAGAGACAGTAACTGTCTGATGCTGGCTATGTCAGCATGTTTAATGGGTATCCCGTATAGTGTGCAGTGTGCTCACTGTGCTTTTTGTGCATCAAGGTTGTCACTGATGTTTGTGTAAAAATAATAGGGTGACAGTATAAAATGTGATGCATGAGTATGTATGTATCAGAAATCAGTAAGCAGTTTATCCATAATTGTAAGCAAGCACAGTAATTAAGCAGTAATTAAATATTAATTAAGTCGTACGGATACCTGGTTTGGTGAGGGTTGTCACACAAATATTCCGGAAAATACATTTATGAGTATATTTTTGGCAAATATTATTTTGGATACAAAAGAAATGAAAATATGATTTTTATTACAAAGTATATCATATTTTCGACAAGGAGAAAATATATTATTCTTGAGAAGTAAAAATATATTTTTCCTAGGGTTTTTAGAAGATGTATGGTTTTTGGGAAAAATATATGTTTTCTTGGATAAACTTGAAATACATTTGGGATAAAATAAGTTTATATATATATTCTAAGTAAGACTTGAAAATATATTGTTTTGGAAACATATATTGGATATTTATTAAGAAAATACATACACGTCAGGATACGACACCAAGGCAAGTTATACAAAATACAAGAATACGAATACACATGTATGAGATACTCCCATCCTTGGGAAGGAAATACGAAAATAAATACTTGAGAAGTATAGTTACAAAAATACTGTTTAAACAATTATTCCAAAATTAAATATAATTAAAGTTAAAATAATCATTATTTTAACAAATAATTATAACTTGGAATAATGTTGGAGACATAAAAGAAACGTAACTAAAAAACGTAAGAACTAAGGCAAGGCACGGCCCGTTCGTCTAATAGACCCTAGCACATTGTAGGGAGTCGAGTTTGCTGAGGAGACTTGAGTTACGAGCATAGAAGACGCAAAACTGTGAGTTCATGTCCCCCTTTTCTCTTAACTGTTTTCAGTTTTATAACTTCAGGGGTGAAGTACATGTTTTAAACGATTACAAATGCTTACAGACATATACAATTGGTATGGTTAGCTAAGGAAAGTACAGTAGATCATGTGAATGGGTAGGCGCATACTTAAGGCCATTAATCCTCGTAGTAGGACCGAGGGACAGGAGTAATAGATCTATTTGGGTGTAGCGAGCCCCATCCATGAGTCCGCCGAATGGGCCATGTGGTGACTATGTCTTACAGCCGGAAGCCCGGTACAAAGTCTGCTAGGTTTGAGTCTTCCTGCACCATGTCACGTATATTAATGTATTAGCTACACATTAATTGATCTGTTTCCTTGTTGCTTTCATATCGGGTTTCAATTACAAAGGTTTCAAAGGTTTATACATACATACAAACGAACACATGAACTCGCTCAACTTTTGTTGATGTTTTCAAACTACATGTATTTCAGGGAATTAGTAAATGGATCTGGCGGGCGTTGGAAGTTTTATGCTGCGATTGGAATAAAGATGTCATCCATGGTCTTTGGGTTTGGTTAGTGTGTCTTATTCCTGGACGAGACACGTCTTCCAAACCTTGGTTATTTTTAATATCTTTTGTCGAGCTCTTAATGAACTCATAAACACTTTGTATGGTTGTAAAAACTTGAATTTGAAGTCTACGTTTTAAAACAATGTTGTTATGTTATAAACTTATTTAATGGATGACAAATCTATGGTTTTTTCACATAGTTGTTGTTATGATTGAATGCAATGATATTAAGAAGGTCACACCATAATCACGCTTCCGCAAAAGTCAGGGTGTGACAACTTATTTGTTACTGTGTATCTTCAAAAATAAATGGAAAATTTTTCTAAAATTCTTTTTATTTCATTTTATTTAATGCGTTTGACAAATGAAATTTCCTCACAACATGGGGGTAACATCGACTCAACTTAACTCCACATCCAAGGAAAGTTTTCGTAAGTCCAGATTTTCTTTAAAATCTTTTTGTAAATAACTAAACAAAACTCTACTTACGACGTTGTTGTTGTATGAAAATTCGACCAGCGGCAAATGCTTATCCCAGCTACCGCCCAAATCCATAACACATGCTCTCAGCATATCTTCCAAGGTCTGAATAGTCCGCTCGCTTTGACCGTCGGTCTGAGGGTGAAATGCAGTGCTCAGATTTAATTGTGAGCCAAAAGCTTTTTGGAAGGATTGCCAAATCCTTGATATGAAACGTCCATCTCTATCAGAGATGATCGAGAGAGGTACTCCATGGCGCGTGACGATTTCTCTCATGTAAATTTCAGCCAACTTGCTCGTATTATCCTTCTCCCTGATAGGTAAGAAGTGCGCTGACTTCGTTAATCGGTCCACTATTACCCAAATAGTGTCATGGCCTCTTGGCGTTCTTGGCAACTTTGTAATAAAATCCATGGAGATTTGTTCCCATTTCCATTTGGGAATCTCAGGTTGTTGCAGAAGTCCTGAAGGCTTCTGGTATTCCGCTTTCACCTTAGCACACGTTAGACACTTGCTCACATAAACAGCAACATCGCCCTTCATCCTAGGCCACCAATAGTAATCCTTGAGATCTTGGTACATCTTATCCGCTCCTGGATGGATAGAGTACCGCGATTTGTGAGCTTCATCAAAAACAACTTTCCTTAAACCACCAAACAGAGGAACCCAAATCCTTTTCTCAAAACATAACGTTCCTTCCTCGTTTGGTACTAATAGCTTCTCCATCCCACGGAGATATTCTTCTTCGAGATTTCTTTCCTTAAGAGCTTCTTTCTGCGCGGCACGAATGCGCAAGGAAAGATCGGTTTGGATAATCATTTCTAAAGCCCTAACCCTTATGGGCTTGATCCTCTCTTTTCGACTTAGGGCGTCGGCAACCACATTCGCCTTCCCTGGACGATACTTTATCTCGCAATCGTAATCATTTAACAGCTCAACCCATCGTCTTTGTCTCATATTCAACTCCTTCTGGTTGAATATGTGTTGTAGGCTCTTAAGATCTGTAAAAATTGTACATTTCGTACCATATAGGTAGTGTCTCCAGATCTTTAAAGCAAATATCACTGCGCCTAGCTCCAAATCGTGCGTGGTATAGTTCTTCTCATGTACCTTCAACTGACGTGATGCGTAAGCAATAACCTTCTGGCGTTGCATCAACACGCAACCCAATCCTTGACGCGAGGCGTCACAGTATACCACGAAATCGTCAGTACCTTCCGGTAGTGCTAGGATTGGCGCATTGCAGAGCTTATCCTTCAATAGCTGGAACGCTTCTTCCTGTTTGATTCCCCAATCAAACTTCTTATCTTTCTGGGTGAGGAGCGTCAATGGTTGAGCGATCTTCAAAAAATCCTCAATGAACCTTCGATAGTAGCCAGCCAAACCCAAGAATTGTCGAATCTCGGTTGGCGTCTTTGGCGTTTCCCAATTCTTGATCGCTTCGATCTTGGTTGGATCCACATGGATTCCATCTCCATTTACCACATGTCCAAAAAATTGGACTTCACGTAGCCAAAATTCACACTTAGAGAATTTGGCACACAGCTGTTCTTTCTTCAGCAGCTCCAAAATAGCTCTTAGATGTTGTTCGTGCTCAGCCTTTGTCCTTGAATAAATCAAGATGTCATCGATAAACACAATCACGAACTTGTCCAAGTACGGCTTGTAAACTCTATTCATCAAATCCATAAAGACTGCAGGTACGTTTGTCAATCCAAACGGCATAACAAGGAACTCGTAGTGTCCATAACGAGTTCTGAAGGCTGTCTTCGGGATACTCTCCTCTTGTATCCTTAACTGATGGTATCCAGATCACAAATCGATCTTTGAGTAAAAGCTTAAACCTTGCAGTTGATCAAACAGATCATCAATTCTTGGCAGAGGATATCTATTCTTGATCGTCAGCTTGTTCAGCTCCCGGTAGTCTATGCACATTCGGAAACTACCGTCCTTCTTTTTGACAAACAGGACCGGAGCTCCCCAAGGCGAGAAGCTTGGTCGGATAAATCCCTTGTCTAACAACTATTGAAGTTGTGTCGACAATTCTTGCATCTCAGACGGGGCAAGTCTATAAGGTGCCTTAGCCACAGGCGCGGCGCCTGGGACTAAATCGATGTGAAACTCCACTTGCCTCTGAGGCAGCAGTCCAGGCAAGTCCTTCGGGAAGACATCCGGATACTCCCTCACGACAGGGATGTCTTCGACCTTCGGTTCTGCAGCTTTCTTGTCTACAATGTGTGCCAGGAAGGCAGCACACCCTTTTTGCAAACACTTTCGCGCTTTGAGGCAGCTGATAATTCTTAATGGCGTATCACGCTTTTCGCCATGAACCACAATCGTTTCACCATCTTCGGTCGGGATACGAACGACCTTTTCGTGACAAATAATTTCTGCCTTGTTGCTCGATAACCAATCCATTCCTACTACCACGTCAAAGCTCCCCAGCTGGACTGGTAGTAAATCCAAAGTAAACTCACGTTCTCCCAACTCGATTGCACAACCTCTGATCACTTCATTGGCTTCTACTAACTTCCCATTAGCCAATTCGATTGAGTAGGGAATATCTAACTTACTAGCGGCTAACCCAAGCATATTCTTAAATTCTAACGATATGAAGCTATAGTCGGCACCAGTATCAAATAAAACGGATGCATAGCGTTGGTTTACAGGGAACGTACCAGTAACGACATTGGGATCCTGGCGCGCTTCCCTCGCTTCGATATTGAACACTCTTCCACGGGCTTAATTTAATCCTGGGCAGTCCCTCTTATAATGCCCAATGTCACCGCAGTTAAAACAACCCAATCTTTGACCATTACCTCCTCCGTTCCCCGCTTGATTGTTGTTTTGATTTCGGTTCGCGTTACCCGCTTGATTCACGTTGTTGCCTCGGTCTCCATTTCCTTCATTGTTTCCTTGTACACGATTACCATTTCCACCACAATTATTGTTCCTACTACCAAAACCTCCTTGGCCTCCCCGGCCAGCACTAGCCCAGCAAGAATCCTTCAAGTGGCCAACCTTTCCACAAGCTTCACATACTTTTGGCCCACACGGGCCAGAATGATGATGTTGGCAGGAGTTACACTTGGGCAGTGAACCTTTATAGCTTTTTCCTTTCTTCCCAGCACCGTTTGTAGCTTGGACTGGTGTGCATGACTCTCCTTTCTTGCCAACACTGCTTGTACCCTGTTTGAGGTCCGAAAACTTCCCTTTATTACCCCCGGACGACTCTACGTGAGTCTCCTTCTTCTTTGGCTCAACCTCCGAAAACTTGTTCAGGCAGATGGCTACCTCAGTAAGAGACACGCTCAGATCGATAGCCTATGTGATTGTTGCAGGCTTGGAAGTAGTGACCATACCCATGATCTGTGGAGCTAAACCCCAGATAAAGCGCTCGATTCGCTTGAATTCCGGTGTAACCATGTATGGCACATCGTGGGATAGATCATGGAATCTTGGAACGTACTCCGCAATCTTGGGACCGTCCATCCTTAAATGCCAGAACTCAGTCTCCAACCTTTGTATCTCAGCACGAGAACAATATTTCTTTCTCATCAACTCCTTTAACTCAGCCCAGGTCAATGCGTAAGCAGCGGCTTCACCAAGAGTTTGCATTTGTAAGTTCCACCAGGACAGGGCTCCGTCCAAGAATAGCCCAGAAATGTAGGTAACTTGCTAGTCTGGAGCGCACTTGCTCATTCGGAGATCAGAGTCTGTTTTCTCGGCCCATCTTACAAAAGCAACCGCACCTACAGTGCCGTCGAAGTTTACGGGCTTGCAGTCTAGGAACTGCTTGTAAGTGCACCCATGTGGAGGCTTGTTATTGCCGTTATTGTTAGAATTACTTCCGCTAGTTCCTCCTTGTGAGGCTGCGTACTGTGCAATGGCGGCAGCGATGATTTGTTGAAGTCCTGCCTAGTTGGCAGGCATGCGCGGATCGCGTCTTGGTGGCATCTTCTAAAAGGTGTTTCACGTTGGTCAGGTCATAATGGGTATAAGGCACACGTATGTAATATCAACACATAACATCTTATGTTATAAACAAATCACCCATATCGATAGCCTCTGCAATGGTTGAGGGCTTCGAGGTAGTAACCATGCCCCTGATCTGGGGTGCAAGTCCCCAAATGAATAGTTCAATCCTTTTGAACTCCGGTTTGACTAAGTAGGGGACGACCCTGGACAAATCGTGAGATTGCTGGACGTATTCATGAATCTTTGGTCCGTCCATTTTCAATTCCAGAACTCCACCTCAAGCTTCTGGATTCCAGCCCTAGAACAGTATTTCTTCTTCATCATTTCCTTGAGCTCGTCCCAGCTCAGTGCATAAGCAGCATCTGTACCAAAGGTCTGAACCTGAAGGTTCCGCCATGAGAGTGTGCCATCTAGAAGTAACCCCGAGATATAGGTAACACTCTGTTGGGGCGAACAGTTACTCATTCTTAGAATGGGGTTAGTCTTCTTGGACCAACGAACAAATGCAACGACGCCTCCTGTTCCGCCAAAGTTCAAAGGCTTGCAGTTCAGGAATTGCTTATAGGTGCAGCCAGTTGGAGGGTTATTTCCAGTAGTGCCATCGCTGTGCTTAGAGCGGAGGGCTTCATGTCGTGCAATTGCCTGTGAGATGCGTTCTTGCAGCTCGGCTTCTGTCCTTGGCAACGTACTGGTGTTTGTGTCACGTCTGGGTGACATTCTCTTCTGTCGAAGTGGTATGACGCGGGTTTGACAACGTTTCAATTGTCTATGAGATATATAGCATCATAAGCCATCATGTAATCACCCAATTTCACACGTAAATATACTCAATGTATGAGTGGGGAAATAATTTCTGAGCCTTCACATAGGCTTGTTGCTTGTAATAGACTGAACTCGAGGCTACATCGCCTTGGTCATTCGTGTTTAAGTTATTTCCTGCTACGTTGGTTTTCATTAACTTGACCCGCAGAGTCCACCAGGATTTCTGTGCACTACAAGCCGTTATTACGTGGGCCCCCGTAATAATAGATTGTCTTGCACAGTTATCCCAATTTTCTCTCGTCCAAGCAGATGGTCAATCAAGGAGCAACAGCAGGTGCATCGGCATGAACAGGGTCATGCTCCAATGCGGTGTCAGGAGCAACGCCTGGCTCAGGGGCCACGGCTGGCTCCGGATCAACAAACTCCATCTCAAAATCAGCTGGATCAACAAACACAGGGGTTACAGGATCCTCCAAGGGCTGGTCTAAGTGTATGAACTCAATGTCATGGTCTGGATCAAAACCAGGTGGAAACACAGGAGCATCCTCAATATCGTGATCAAACTCAAAGCTGTGTGCGGGAACCGGTGCAGCTGATGACGCCATATCAGGGTCGGTGTCGTGTGAGTGGTGCTGCACTCCCTGTATATGCGAAGATGCGGACGCCACAGACTCAAATGAGTTTGGGACAGGTGAATGAGCATGAGCCTCCTCTGCAGGAGCGTCAGCAAGCAGTAGTCTACCACCACCAGCAATAGGGCCTCGTCCTCAAGTGGGTCCTCCTCTAATAGTTCGACATCGTCGGGGGGGGAGGGGTATATGAACAATGGGATAAGCGGCAAGGGGCACAGGAGCAGGGATCACCGTGAGTGGCAAATCCCCAACAAGATGGCCATCAGCAAGCTCTGCTACGACATCAGGCAGCGCAAAGGGCTGAAATTCGTCATCATCTGTGCTGGTAGTATCGGAAATGTACACCTCGTGCTCCGATGAAACTATGTCGCCTGATACTATGGCCATGGGATCTGTAGTGTCCGACTCTCCAGTATCTGATGAAGGCATGACGTTTTGTAATACAAACACACATATGCACAAATAATCAATCATATAGTCAGATAAACATATTAGTCACCAATAAGCAATCAAATAATTCTCCTAATCCCACTAGCCTCCCAGCCTCTCAGACTGCTCTTCCTAGTCCCACTAGCCTATTCTCCCAGCCTCTCAGACTGCTCTTCCTAGTCCCACTAGCCTATTCTCCCAGCCTCTCAGACTGCTCTCCCTAGTCCTACTAGGCAACTACTTCGGTTTCCTAGACCGAGCCTCGGCCCTCCAGACCGAGCCTCAGCCTCCCAGACTGAGCCTATAAATAATAAATAAATGTGCTCAACATTTGTTTGTAAAAAGTTTTGGATCTGGACTTGAGTGGTATGCAGTGTAAAAATGTTTTCGTGAGAGCCCTAGTGATCATAGTCTAGACTCGAGAAGGAATCCTAGTTCGCTAAGATCAGAGCTCTGATACCAAGCTGTCACACCCTGGTTTTGCGGAAGCGTGGTTAATTTGGTGTGACTTCTTAATACCATAGCTTAATCATAACAAAGCTATATGATAATAAAACCATGCAAGATCATCCATAGATTTAAGTTTTTAAAAACCGAAGTAACATAACATTGTCTTAGAGACTACAACACCAAAACATAAAACATTGTTTTGAAAGACATAAACATCAACATGAATAAAACGCAGTTTAAGATTTGTGACTCGTCCAGGAAAAAGTCGCATTTCCTAAACCGGGATGACCTCGGAACCCATATGCAGCGGGAAAACATAACATACCGCGCCAGATCTTTAATTCCCTGAAATACATGTAAGTTGAAAAATCAACAATAATGTTGAGCGAGTTCATGTGTAAGTGAGTAAATAAACCTTTGTATGTATAAAAACCCTGGTATGTAGCAAATAAGGAAAAAGAGATCGATTAATGTGTAGCTAGTACATTAATAAGTGAAATGGCCTAGGAAGCACTCAAACCTGTAACGCGTATTTCATACCGGTCCTTCCGGCGGAATGACATAGTCACCACATGCAGCCACACGCTGGCTCATGTGTGGGGCTCGCAACACCCGATAGATCTATCACTCATGCCTCTCGGTCCTTATACAAGGATTAATGGTCTTACGATAATAGCCTATCCATTCACGTGATCTAGTAGTAGGTTCCTTAGCTAATCATACCGTGTAAGTAAAAGTTCGTAATCATAGTAACATGTATTTCACCCCCGCAGTTTAGAAAACTGAAAACAGTTAAGAGAAAAGGGGGACATGAACTCACAGTGGTGCGTCTCTACCAAGTATATCTCCTGATCAAGCAGCTGTGCGACGACCTACACGTACTAAATCTATTAGACGGACGACCGTGCCTTAGCTTAAGGTTTAAGTTTTTGGGAAATAGTTAGACAACTATTTCGTGTTTATATTTTTGTAAATATTTGGTAGATATATTCCTTCCCAAGGATGGGGGATTCAATACATGTGCGTTCGTATAACTTCGAAATACATTATTAAGTCTCACTTAAAATATATTTTAATTCTAACTCCAAAATATAAATATTCTTCCCAAAAATATTATATTTTAATACATGTGATTCTCCCAAAATAATACTTTGACAAAAATACGCGCTCATAAATATTTTCTTAAAATGCGTAAGTTACGTTTTAAGGGTCGGGTGGTATTAACTATACCGTTGTAACTTAGTAATTATTGTGAAGGCGTTTGTATTATTTTGGAGTCGTGAATATTTAGTAATATTATTTTTACCCTAAAAATAATATTTACGTAGTTCACCAAATAATCATAAAAATTTTACACAAGTGTTGTTATGCAAATATATATTCTATATATATACTTTAGCAAGTTTTATTTTGTGAAAATCCCACCTCCGACACTTGCTTAATTTGTAATAAAAATCGTGACGAAATTTATTTGGAAAAATAAGTTAAAAATATATCCATAACACTTGTGATAAAAATATTTACAAGTGTTAGATTTTTGGAAAAATTTCGCCAGAGTTTCCTCTGTAACTGGAGGTGGCCACGCTTTCAAGCGTATCATTTTCTTTTATAAATTCAATCAACAATGTTCCAACATTATACTAGTTCAAAATAGATATAAATCGCAAAACACATGAACTTGTGGTTTGTGTAAAATATGTAGTAACTTTCCCCATATTTTTAATAGATCTTTTATAAATAAACTTGGTTTCTTTGAGAACCTTGTTTTTAAAGAAGACACGTCTTTACAACTTTTTGTCAAAAATTACAACAATAATTCTTTGTTAAAACTCTGTCACACAAGAGTCTACACACTTGTGTGTTTACAAAAATCACCTTTGTTTAGGAAAGATCCGGCTTTAAAAATATGATTTCTTTTGACACTTAGTCCTTTGAAAATACCACTTGTAGATCCGTAGATCTACTAGTTTAGAACTCCATTTTGTAAGAAAAATTGTTTTTACACAAGTTCATGTTTATGTTGGAAAGGGTTCGTCATCTAGAAACTTTACAACTAAAC
Organism: Helianthus tuberosus; assembly: GCA_030545235.1. Classification (NCBI taxonomy): domain Eukaryota; kingdom Viridiplantae; phylum Streptophyta; class Magnoliopsida; order Asterales; family Asteraceae; genus Helianthus; species Helianthus tuberosus. The sequence continues at coordinate 12,275 of JARYGA010013825.1, forward strand.
ATAAGGCTAGTTCATGTTTTATGAACATGATCTAGCGGGTTTGATGACGATCCATCCCCATACTAGCAATCAACAACAATAAATAACCATAATAAAACTAGTTTTATAAGTTTTACACTATTATTTATTTATTAACCACCAAGTTTATTACCTTTAATAGACCTTAACTTGGATCTCTAGTATTTATGATTTTTGCCCGTTAAATCTTTTATTAACCACTTTAGAATAGATCAAAAAGGCATTTAGAGTCACTTACTACTAGCTCGAGGCTAGGGAAGAAACTAGTCGAAAAACGGTTGGTTAATAGCGTGGTGAAGAGGTCCTTGGCAAACCGTAAGCACCGAACCTCCTTATACGTGATCCTTCACACTTGAATGTATGTAAATTGGCTAGATCAAAATTGAAAGTGGTGGTGGGTGTGCATGTATTCTCGGCCGAACACAAGCAAAAGAGAAAGAAAAGAAATTTTGTTGAATTGTTGAAGTGAGTAGGATGGTGGGTCTTGTGGTTATTTTTATAATCCACTTTAACCTAATACCCATGAGATATTATGTATCCAAGATATTCAGCATGCCCAAAATAAAGTAACCGAAATTTTTGTGGAGTGTCCCCACATGGGAACCAATTCGGTTGGGGAGGGTTACATATGGTTAGATTTTCAACTAGCTAGTTAAGCACCAATTAGTTAATTAGGTATTTTAAATTAGAGTAATAGTGTGTAGTGTTTTGTAACGGGTGTTAGGGTACTCGGGGACCCTAACTGGCTCAGAAAAAGAAAAATATTGTCATTGTCAAAATTTTTATGTCCCGGGTTAAGTCCGGTTGTACGGTTGGATATTACTCCGTTAAAGCGCTAAATAATTATTTAAAGTGTCGTTAATATTATTTTTAGTGACACAATTTATTCCCGATACTTGGAAAGTGTCTAGTAATATTTTTTCCAACTTTTTGCACTTTACTAGTTTAGGTAAATGCTGAATTTTTATATTAAAGTGCTGAATTTTTGTACTCAGGGTACGTTTTAGGCACACCCGGTCACTATAATTATCACCTAGTGACGCAGTTCTACAACCCTCATTTCCCTAGACTCTCTACTAGTGTATTAATCTATTCCCGGCTCATACTGGCCTTAGAGACAGTAACTGTCTGATGCTGGCTATGTCAGCATGTTTAATGGGTATCCCGTATAGTGTGCAGTGTGCTCACTGTGCTTTTTGTGGATCAAGGTTGTCACTGATGTTTGTGTAAAAATAATAGGGTGACAGTATAAAATGTGATGCATGAGTATGTATGTATCAGAAATCAGTAAGCAGTTTATCCATAATTGTAAGCAAGCACAGTAATTAAGCAGTAATTAAATATTAATTAAGTCGTACGGATACCTGGTTTGGTGAGGGTTGTCACACAAATATTCCGGAAAATACATTTATGAGTATATTTTTGGCAAATATTATTTTGGATACAAAAGAAATGAAAATATGATTTTTATTACAAAGTATATCATATTTTCGACAAGGAGAAAATATATTATTCTTGAGAAGTAAAAATATATTTTTCCTAGGGTTTTTAGAAGATGTATGGTTTTTGGGAAAAATATATGTTTTCTTGGATAAACTTGAAATACATTTGGGATAAAATAAGTTTATATATATATTCTAAGTAAGACTTGAAAATATATTGTTTTGGAAACATATATTGGATATTTATTAAGAAAATACATACACGTCAGGATACGACACCAAGGCAAGTTATACAAAATACAAGAATACGAATACACATGTATGAGATACTCCCATCCTTGGGAAGGAAATACGAAAATAAATACTTGAGAAGTATAGTTACAAAAATACTGTTTAAACAATTATTCCAAAATTAAATATAATTAAAGTTAAAATAATCATTATTTTAACAAATAATTATAACTTGGAATAATGTTGGAGACATAAAAGAAACGTAACTAAAAAACGTAAGAACTAAGGCAAGGCACGGCCCGTTCGTCTAATAGACCCTAGCACATTGTAGGGAGTCGAGTTTGCTGAGGAGACTTGAGTTACGAGCATAGAAGACGCAAAACTGTGAGTTCATGTCCCCCTTTTCTCTTAACTGTTTTCAGTTTTATAACTTCAGGGGTGAAGTACATGTTTTAAACGATTACAAATGCTTACAGACATATACAATTGGTATGGTTAGCTAAGGAAAGTACAGTAGATCATGTGAATGGGTAGGCGCATACTTAAGGCTATTAATCCTCGTAGTAGGACCGAGGGACAGGAGTAATAGATCTATTTGGGTGTAGCGAGCCCCATCCATGAGTCCGCCGAATGGGCCATGTGGTGACTATGTCTTACAGCCGGAAGCCCGGTACAAAGTCTGCTAGGTTTGAGTCTTCCTGCACCATGTCACGTATATTAATGTATTAGCTACACATTAATTGATCTGTTTCCTTGTTGCTTTCATATCGGGTTTCAATTACAAAGGTTTCAAAGGTTTATACATACATACAAACGAACACATGAACTCGCTCAACTTTTGTTGATGTTTTCAAACTACATGTATTTCAGGGAATTAGTAAATGGATCTGGCGGGCGTTGGAAGTTTTATGCTGCGATTGGAATAAAGATGTCATCCATGGTCTTTGGGTTTGGTTAGTGTGTCTTATTCCTGGACGAGACACGTCTTCCAAACCTTGGTTATTTTTAATATCTTTTGTCGAGCTCTTAATGAACTCATAAACACTTTGTATGGTTGTAAAAACTTGAATTTGAAGTCTACGTTTTAAAACAATGTTGTTATGTTATAAACTTATTTAATGGATGACAAATCTATGGTTTTTTCATATAGTTGTTGTTATGATTGAATGCAATGATATTAAGAAGGTCACACCATAATCACGCTTCCGCAAAAGTCAGGGTGTGACAACTTATTTGTTACTGTGTATCTTCAAAAATAAATGGAAAATTTTTCTAAAATTCTTTTTATTTCATTTTATTTAATGCGTTTGACAAATGAAATTTCCTCACAACATGGGGGTAACATCGACTCAGCTTAACTCCACATCCAAGGAAAGTTTTCGTAAGTCCAGATTTTCTTTAAAATCTTTTTGTAAATAACTAAACAAAACTCTACTTACGACGTTGGTTTAACACCGACTCGGCTTGACACCACGTTATAAGAAAATTTTCGTAAATCAAGTTCTTCCTTAAACTCTTTTGCAATGACTCAACAAACTTTTCAAAAAACTTAAAACGTTTTTGGAACGCCAACTCGTGAGATTCTATTCCCCTAATCAAGCAAGTCGCCTTTCTCACTAATTTTCTCTACCCGAGATGCCATCCCTCGTTGACCCTCGATCTATCACTCGTTCATCCGCAGTTACCTTAACGCTTTTATCGCTACTTACTCGTGTCAATTCTCACAGTCTACCATTCGAATAAATTTCGGGACGAAATTTTCTCAAGTAGGGAAGACTGTAACAACCCGCACTTTCGCGCTTGTTACTCTCGTTACACTCGTTACGCATAGCACCCGAGATTCGGATCATAATGTAAACTATAACGCTTACAACGCTATTTCGCATATTTTCGCACACGCGGTATCACAACGCATACGCTTACAACGCTATCGCATACACTATTACGCTATTCGCTATCGCTCAACGCAAACGTAAACTCGAAACGCAGTTACTTATGCTATGACCTAATATATATATATATATATTAATAGTTATATATATAAATATCTAAGTATTAAAACTTGTTGAAACGCGCACTCGCAGGCACGCACAATTCAACTTATCGCACTAAAACGCGACATAACACGATATTACTTATCTCGCTAAAACGCTTAAAGTACTTACAATAACTAATGCAACATAACGCATCAAACGAATCGAAAGTTGGGAAACTAACTCAGAAGTCCGAATGGGCCATCCGCCAGGATGGAGCTCATCCGTCCGAATGGAGTTTACCCATTCGAATACAAGCCATTCGAACCCCACCATTCGGACAACGCCATCCGAACGTCGCAGGCCATGCCCTCCACTATAAATAAGGGCCTTGTGTCTCATTTCAACACCTTTGCTTCTCCAAACGCTCTCAAGGTTCCAGATCGCTATCAAGCCATTTTGTAAGCGTTTTCTCTCAAATCTTCATCAATCTTCATCTCTAATCGCTTCTACACCATCTTCTTATTCAAAACCACGCACACACTTAAACTTTCCTCGAAACCATCTGATTTGGACCTTTTGAAGGTGGTTTTCACCCATTTTGCTTAGATAAACTGTGGTGGGGCACTATTTAACCGAGATTGGTTCCAGATCTAAAGGATTTTCACACATTTCAACTTAGTTATAAAAGATTTCAACATTTTTCATCTGTTTTGAACTTTTCTTCGGTTATTACACAAATTTCGATGGAATCTGGACTCAAACAGACTCTCGACTCGTTACTTAGTCGAAAACCGTCTTGAAAACGTATTTCCACCGGAGAGATGGACCGATTAACGGGTCGAACATGAATATTCATCAAGAATAGCTCGTCTGGCCAAATGAGCAGGACCCATCCAACCGAATGAACTAGAATTGGTTTGTTCCGTTGTTTGACACGTCATCACGCCGTCTATGTTAACTCAAACTTTTACTTAGAAAATTTTTACAAAAACTTCAAACCACAGACTGTCTGAATAGCCATCTGTCAGGATGACCATCCGTCCGGATGGGACCCATCCGCTCAGATGCACTGTTACAACACTTAACCCACTTTTTACCCCATTCGCACGTTGATTCCGACCATTCAGCCCTGAGGAATACTTATGCATCTGTTCCCGTACACAGGCTGATCTGGCACTCTCAACCATCCAACCAGATCATGTTAATTTGTTGGACACGCACTGTGAGTATACTTGACCCCTTTTTAACGCTTTAAACACACTTTTGGGGTGTAACATACGTTCATATCTAAAACACACTTATCAAAATGCAGTACACACTCTAAACTACTATCACATGCGAGTAACTGACGCACATATTTACACGTGATGCTTGATACATATGTGTTAGGACTCTTACTCGTGACGTTCCACCTTAACTAGTATGGTACTATAGTTAGACTCACACCCGACGAGGTCTAGTTAAGACGAACACGCCTGTGAGTATACTTGACCCCTTTTTTAACGCTTTAAACACACTTTTGGGGTGTAACATACGTTCATATCTAAAACATACTTATCAAAACGCAGTACACACTCTAAACTACTATCACATGCGAATAACTGACGTACATATTTACACGTGATGCTTAATACATATGTGTTAGGACTCTTACTCGTGACGTTCCACCTTAACTAGTATGGTACTATAGTTAGACACCCGACGAGGTCTAGTATGGTAATATTCTCGATGAAGAATGAGACACACACCAAAGAAGTCGATGATTCGTACTACCTTACTACGATCAAACTTATGATATCGCAAACAACACAAGCGTGTATCCTACCACCAGAGTTTAGGGTAGCCATGTCGCCCACAAACCGCGCCCCCGCGCAGTTTATAATCCGTCAGTGGAACACGATTACAGTCAGGTCTACATGCCGGTAGCAGCCGCAGAACAATAAAAAATTATACTAGAAATTGCCCTAGCACCATTAGAGAATGTGAAACTTCCACCAAACGTTGGAAAATTCACAGGATTGTCAGATTATTTAAAAAAAAAACAAATAATATATCCAAATAGTCATTATGAAAAGAAAAATTTTAAAACATATAATATAACAAAATAGTCATTATTATTCAAAATTTTTAAATAACAAGCCAAGTAATCCATCATCCAAAACGGACCTTCAAATAATAAGTGGGACCTTCAAATCAAAAACCCATACTCCATAAATATAACCAACACTGGAATGCAAATATCTTAAAAGAGATAATATTTTTGGTTCTAGATTTAAGAGCTATACATTAGGATATAAGTTTTCTAATACATTTTATTGTCGTGTGTTATAATAGTTTGACCCAAAATTTAAAAACCAAAGTATACACTTGCAAATAAAGTTAAGTATATACGAATACATGAAGAAAAGAGAACGTGGCAAACAATTTGCTTATAACTGTATAAGAGGTAGAAAGTTGGCTTAGTTTGTATATTTTAGAACACTAGTATTAATCACCTGTGTGATAAAACTATGCCAAGCAGCACCATGCCACATCGCCGCCGATGACAATTAGCACCGAAACAGCTCATAAAACAAAAAATATAAAAAATGAAAAAAAAATAAAACCCAACGAAAAGAAGGCGTAAAAGATGAAAAGCATATGGGATTAAAGTTGAAAATGAAAAAGTATTGTGGTCAAATTGTAAAAGATAAAAAAGTATAGGGGTTAAAAGTAAAAGCAAAAAAGAAAAAAAAACTGCAAAGCATAATATATAACCATAAATGCATACGCAACGAGGTAATTAACATATATATATATATATATATATATGATCGTGATTTATAGAAAACGGTAGAAAATGTGAGAACGGTGAGAACGCTTATGGATCGTCCGATCAAAACAATCTATGGACTAGATTGGCGCGGTGACATTTTCGTAAATAACATCAATTTTATTACGTGGACGCGCTTCATTAAGGGTAAAAGGGTCTTTTGACTTCTACACACAAAACGCCATCTCATGAAATAAAACGCCAAACAAAAATCACACACCATTCTAACTAAAAAACGCCATTAGATATAAAACGCCAAACTTAATTATAATAAAATCCCGCCCAAAAAAACCGCCAAAAAAAATCTTATATATACAACATCTCAGACCTTCAATTAAAAACACACACAAAACCCCAAACGTCATATTTAATATATACCATTCGACTTAGAAACGCCAAAAAACCCAAACATCAAATATCTTCCAAACCAAAACGTTTATTTGAAATTCAGTTTGGTTGTCTGTTAGCTTTCGATCAATGTAATGGACAAAATCCTTAAGTGGGGGATATTGTCCATTTCATTGAGTAAAATATTGACTTATCCTCAACTTCCATCTAATTTATAACCCCAAAACATACAAAAACATTATTGAGGTTTGTTGTCAATAAAGTTTAGATGTATGGGGTGGACAACATTGTCAGTTATCTTTCTTAACTGAGGATTAATAATGTTGTCCATCACCATACAACAAAACGTTATTGATTTTAGCATGATCAAATTTAGAGTTTTAAGATGGTTTATTTAGTGGCGTTCTTTTTCTCGATAAAACGCCAAAAAAGTTAAAACATCAAACATCGTTCAATGGAAATTTAAAGATTGTTGGCTGAAAGGGTGTAAACTAGGGGTGAGCAAATTAACCACCATAACCTATAACCGAACCATAACCGACATAACCGAACCACTAATAATCGATAACCAATATAACCAATGGTTATGGTTATGAAACTTTGTATAACCGCTCAATCGGTTATGGTTATGGTTATGAAGCTTTGGTTAACCGATATAACCGAAACCGAACCGAACTTGTGATGTTAACTTTACATAATGGATTTGTGTTTTACAAAACCATATAGAGGGTTTTTAGTAAGATAAAAATATGTTAGTAACAAAATGATCTTGATGTAGATGTTATTTATTTTGATAAAGAACTAAGGTGTTATGGCCATAATTGTTTTTGTTTGAGAATTACCTTATTAAAAAGAACCCTAAATCGGTAGTTTAACCAAAAAGTTTAGTCTCCGTTATCTTATAAAATAGGCTCAAGCTAAGTTCAAATCGTGCACAACCCTATTTATTTTAAACCTTGCTTGGTTACTTAACCGAAATTAACCAAAACCGAACCATAACCGACTTCATAACCGATTAACCGTAACCGAAGTTTGGTTATGGTTACCAAAACTCCATAACCGAACTAGCGGTTATGGTTATGGTTAATAGTAAAAACCGAACCAAACCGACCCATGCACACCCCTAGTGTAAACTAAATAACATTTTGCTGCATGAGATTGACAAATATTATAGAAAAAGAGGCTGATTTCAGACTTTGTGCTTCCACACGACGACAAAAAAACTACTTCAAAAAACAAAAATAAAAAAAATCGTACGAAAGTCGAAACAGCCAGTGAAGATGCTTCAAAAGAAGAAAGAGACTGCTGACAGTGAAGATTTGGAAGATCAATATATATTTTTTTAATTTTCTTTTTCAGTTGATTGTTATATAATAACAACGTCATATCTAATAAAAACGCCACAAAGCCAAATGCTTGTCAAAATGCCAACATGCCATGAAACACCCCAAAAACTACCAAACCATAATAAAATTACTTTGGACAAGAATTATAAAAAAACCAAAAAATAAATAAATAAATAAATAAAAACTAAACTTGAAAATGTAACTAGAAACAGTAACTACAAATCACTAAAATTGAAGAGAGGAAAATTTTATTATATTAAAATCTAAAACGTCAAACTTGAAAGATGGGACGTGTTACAGACTTCAGAGATAAATCTTATCAAAAACAATAATTACAAACAGTAACTGAAACGACGAATACTTTATTATAATAATGCACCGCCTACCTTACACGCCAAAAAGACATCCTAAAAAATGACACGTCTCAGCAACTTCCATTTGATCAAACCAAAAAAACAAACGCCAATAGTACTAAATACCACTCACTGTAAAACGCTAAAAAATTAAAAAATCAAAGATGGCTAATATGCTTTCTTGGATATTCAGTATTGTTCTTCGTGAAGTTTCACTGAATAAATTGTTAGCAGAGGGGAGTAACTCAGTAATATTTTGCTGCATGAAATGCATAAAAATTCAAGAAAAAGATACTGATGACAGTCATATGTCATTTTGTATTCTTTGTTCTTGAAAAAGGCTTGGATGAGGAGAAGAGATCAATGACACTGAAGAGTGGGATGATTATAAAGATGAAGATTAAGATGAAGAAAAAGCGAAAAACCCACCCACACGTCATAGATCTATGTCCCCAAACATCCATAAAAAGCCACTTCAACAGACGAGTAGGCAAAATAATCAAACCGATGGGTTTGTTAAGTTTTACATAAAACGCCATATATTTGGTGACATTTCTTGTACTATTAAAGAAGAGAGAGACTGATGACAGTGAAGATTATGAAGAGAGATCCGACTAGGAATTTTAATTTATTTTCTTCGCTTCTATTTTTCCCCCTGTGGTTGTAATATAATCTTACAATTGTAAAACGGCAAGATACCATAAACGCCAAAATGTATATAAAAATAATAGAACAATGGGCCATCTTGTTTAAAACGCCTTGAAAAACGACATTCAGATAGATTTCCTGACCCCCTGGGTTCCAATGGCATACGATTTGAATAAACGTCATAAACGCCAAAATGTTAATACATTGAAACCATTAAACGACATTAATTATTGAATTTGGCTAACGCCAAAAATCTTAAACCCAAAAAAATAAAACAATATTGTGAAAAGCGGAACTGGAAAAGCAGAAGATAAAAGGACAAAAAAGCCCATCCGCCCTTCTCTATGCCGCGTGACACGTGTTGGGCCAGGATGCATTCTCACCGTTCTCACACTTTTAAGCGTTTTCTCCTGATCCCGTTTATATATATATACTACGGTCAAGATATACTAGGAAGATAACTTTTAGTGGAAAGTTAGAAAACAATCATATCCATTAGATATAAAATAAATGGCTAAGATTAAATGAGTGGAATTCAATAAAAAAAAAGGAGGCACATGGGTTTGCTTAAGGGTATTATAGTCCATCCAAGCAAATAGTTTATCCCCCCCCCCCCCCCCCTTTTAAAACGTTAATAACTCTTTCATACGACATTATTTTTTATAACTGTACCATAAAAACGAGCGTTTTTAATCTTTAAAAGACTATACTATTGCTATACTTTTGAAAAACGCAATGAACAAAAAACAAAATTGATTTTTTTTCTAAAATGCAATGGTCAAAAAACACAAAAGAAAGCGTTCTTTCTAAAAGGCAGTGGACAAAAAACACAAAATAAAGTGTTTTTTTTCTCTAAAACTCAATGGATTAAAGATAGAGTTAAACTTCCATTTTGCTCCATGTGGTTTGGTCGTTTGATCGGTTTTGCCCCAATCATTTAAAAATTGCCAATTTCCTCCAATAGTTTACTATGTTTTTCCCATTCTGTTCATCGCCTCTAATTCAGTTAAAATTTTCATTTAAAAAGTAAGGGTGTTTTAGTAATTTTGAATATAAGTAATTAACTATTTATCATTAATTCATCAAATCTGTTATATTTTTTTATTTATTGATGAGTTAATTGCCATTTTAGTCCCTGTGGTTTAGGACATTTTGCCAGTTTAGTCCAAAGGTTTTATTTTTAACATCTGGATCCAAAAAGGTTTCATCGTTGCCATTTTGATCCAATTGACTTAACCCCATCCATATCTGTTAGTTAGTCAAGGGGTATTTTTGTCATTTCAATGGTGCCTTTTTTTTTAAATTAAAGCTTTACCCTAACCCCCACTTTTCTCAAACCCACAAACACAACTTGAGAAGGAGAGATCGAATCAAACTGGTACTCCACCGCAAGTTCACCGTCATCCACCAACCGCCGCTCTCTCTGGCCATGCCACCACTCTCGGTCGTCCGTCACCATCCCCTACCATCGCCGTCCTTCACCATCCGCTGCCACCACCATCAAACTATCATCCATCTCATTCCAGAAGCAGTTGAAGGGTACACACCAGCAACATCAAGAACAGTTGCGTCATCTTATCTTGAAATTCTATGAACTTATGAAGATTTTGTTGTTTTAATCGATGTTTAAATGAATTTGAAGACGATAGCCAGTAAGATTTGAATATATTTTAGGTCAAAATTGATATGTTCATCCTAAATTCTTCAAATCACTTGCGTTGTTTCAATTGAACGGCTTATATATGAAATTGCATCATATTATCATGAAATTTCTATGTAGATTTTGTTGTTTGATTGTCGTTAAATGAATTTGAAGATGATAGCAGGTTAGATTCAGATGGAATTTAGGTCAAATCTGAAGAGAACCGAGAAGAGAGAGAGAGAACCGTTCACCACCACCATTATCTTCCCGATTTGTGGTCTGTCCGATCTGTCGGTTCCGATTTGTTGTCTTCCTGAATTGTTCCGGCTAGGGTGGTAGTGGTGGAGGTGTGCCGAAGGCCGGTGGAGGCTGAGGTGGAGGTGATGGTTGTTGTGGTGGAGGTGATGGTTTATTGTCTTCCTCATACCAGATATATGTAGGAGGTGACTGTTATTTATAGCATGATAATAAACAATAAAGCTTTAATTAAGAGAAAAAAATAAAGAATAAAGGGTTAATAAAAAGAAAAATGAAATGACTAAAATGCCCTTGGCAGACTTAACAGATATGGATGGAGTTAAATCAGTTGGACCAAAATGGCAATGATGAAACCTTTTTGGATCCAGATGTTAAAAAGGAAACCTTTGGACTAAACTGTCAAAATGACCCAAACCACAGGGACTAAAATGGCAATTAACTCTTTATTGATATTAAAGATATAAATCTATTTAATCCATCACCACCCCCTCTCTACTAACCGAACACCACCAATAGTCGGCCACCAGCAACCGACCACCACCACCACCACCTGCCATCACTACCAGCCCTCCACTGTGAAACCATCACTCCCATGAAACCAGCACCTGCCACCACTATGAAACCACACCACCATCACCGCCACACCCAATCAGACGCCACTAAACCACCACCTCTATCACACCCTAACTGCTACCGGTCAAAACCCATCCACAACAACGACAACCTTGTAGCCGGCACCCAAGTCCCAAGTCTTAGATCTAAGAAAACCCTTAGCTTGAATGCTCCACTGTTGTAAACCTAGACGAATCTGGATCTAAGAAAACCCATTAGAGACCAATATCTAATGACGTCTGCTAAGGATTATTTGAGGCCAATATCTTTTTTTTTATTTTTAATATAAGTATTATATTGTTACATAAAAACAAAATAAATAAAAAGACATTTTACTGTGTTTTCTTTGCATTGTGTTAAAGATTATGGGCATTGTGTCTTTCAATTGGGTTTTCGTCATTACATTTTTACTAGGGTTTCTATACATTGTGTTATTATCAAAACTTATACACAATGTTAATTGGGTTCTATCCATTGTTTTTTTATCAAAACCTATAACACAATGTATGGCTCAATGAAGATGATGTTATATTTGGGTTTTTTATGCATTGTGTTAGTAGTTCTAATTATTGTGCTTTTCAAGTGGGTGGGTTTTCTAGACATTGTGTTATAGGTTTTGGTGTTTAGTTTGCTATCCATTCTGTTTTTGTATTGTTGTCTATTGTGTTTTAGTAACTATGTTGCTTACTGGGTTTTAGTTAGTATGTTGTTTATTGTGTTTTTAGTATGTTATCCATTGTGTTTTAGTTAGTATGTTGTTTATTGTGCTTTTAGTCTATTATCCATTGTGTTTTTGTATTGTTGTCCATTGTATTTTAATCTGTTGTTCATTGTGTTTTAGTTAGTATGTTGTTTATTGTGTTTTAGTTTGTTGTCTATTATGTCTTTTATCTGCTGTCATCAATTGTGTCTTTTACCTGTTGTCATCAATTGTGTTTTAAGTCTACTTTCTCTTGTGTTTTTAGTTTGATACTCATTATGTTTTATGTTATGTCCATTGCGTTTAAGTCGGTTGTCTGTTGTGCCTTTTATCTGTTGTCATTGATTGTGTTTTTTATCTACTTTCCATTGTGTTTTTAGTTTGATACTCATTGTGTTTTATGTTATGTCCATTATGTTATACGTAACTGGGTTTTTGAGTTGTTCTTTTGAAAAGTATAGCAATAAGGTACTTATATTAAAGATAAAAAGACGCTCGATCTTATGGTATATTTTTTTAAAAAACAAGTGACGTATAAAAAAGTCATGGACGTTTAAAAAGTGGGGGGGTAGCATGTGACTTGTATGTGCATTTGTCGAGGGATGTGACTTGCATGTATATATTCTTTTTTCTCTTAGGGACAAAATTATCATTCTCCTTGATTCCTCTTAAAACACTTGTTAGTATAGTGGATTCTTACCCTTGTTATTTTTAAAGCTCTTTGTATTATAAAACAACCATATAAATGCGTTAACTTGTTAACCCATAAAAAAAGATTTTGTAAAAGGTTTGTATTAGATCTTATAGTGGGTTTATCTATTAAAACGTGTTCGAGGCGAAACTAACTTGAACTCGTTTCGGTTTAAATCCAACCTCGTAAAATTTATATCAGCTTCGCGGTGTATAAGAAATTCACATTTTTCAAAGTTTAAGTGTGAGTTATAAAATAATTAAAAAGCCATCTTGATGAAACAATGGTTAACCGGGCAGGGTTAACTCACTGGTCTCGTCAAGAGGGTTAATCCCTTTTTTCCGAGGATCGCTGGCTGGATCGTCTGGTGGTGGGTTTCCTGCAAAAGGAAACAAACCGTGACTCGTAACAAGGAGGATGGGGTGGGGGGTGCTCCTTGTTACCACTCTCCGGCGTGAGAATCAGTAAGTTGCTTGGGAAGCAAAGTATGATAGTAGTATTGAGAGAGTTGGAAAGTGATACCTCAAACCTGGTTTGGGGTGAGTATTTATAGCCGAGGAGTGAAGGAGGGTAGTTGAGTAGCTAGTCTGACATCGCACAGCTATTTGCAGGTGTGTCAGACCTGTCGGATGCTGTGGTGATGCCACGTCCGGCTGTGGTGTCAGACTGTTGTTCATACGTGGGCTAAGGTGACTGTTCCCAGTGCCACTTGCACTGTGGTGTCAGACCCACTTGTTTTGTAGGCAGGATGCGGTGCCAGGCCGCATCGCTGCTTGCGGTCATTGATGTTGTTCCCGCATTGGTTGTTCCATCCATGATTTGTGAGGGGTGCGGTGTTGTGCCGCATCGCCTGTTGAGTGACTGTTACTGTTCGTCCAGATCCCTTGTCGTGACGAAAATGTTCATAGGATGCGGTGCGAGGCCGCATCGCTATGCGTAACATTAGTTTCCGTCCTTAAGGTAAGTCTTCTCATCACTGGACAGATTGGACCGCAGTGTTCGCGTGTATCTTACGCGGACACTGGATAGTTAATTGCTGTTGGGGGTTTTTAATGAGGGTAATGGTCATTCGCGGTCGTGCTGACGCGATATTTGGGACCATACCCCTTCAAGTCCCCCCAGTCTAGTGTTCCTTCCATATGCGAGTCGCATGTGGGAGGGATACTGGACTATGTTGTCTAGAAGGCTAAGATTATGCCATGCAGATGGCATCTTCTTTAGTAGTAGGCCCTTTCTAGTGGATTGTTTCTTCCTTTGAGAAGGGTGCATGGTGAGCAAGTTCCGTCTGATGCGGAATTCTCAGCCAAAGACTTGACTCTGTCTACCTTTTTCTGATGTCATCAGCCACCTGTTGGTGTTTCGGACCAACCTTTGAGACGGTGACTGAAGGTATTAGCAGATTTCGAACCAACCTTTGAGATCGTGACTGAAGATGTCTTCTTCAGTGTAGTTGGAATCTCTGCGTCAGTTGGTGCAAAGTTGTAAGTACTTTGCTCAAGCTCTATGTTCAGCAACTGGACATGTAACGATGATCCCTGTTTTGTGGGGTGTTCGTGTTCTCCAGTTAAGCTTTCTAGTAACCGCACGTCTTCTGCGGTTTATCTCTCAAGTAACCGCACGTCCTCAAAGGTGTAGCTCTCTGGTAACCGTTCGTTCTTTGCGGTTACCTCGTTGCCGAACCTTGTTTGCCATGTTTCTTTGAGGATCGTGGGGTAGTTGCGTCATTGTTGGCCGTGTTTGGTCGAACAATGTGAATCTGGACTATGGGCAAATAAACATCATCATAGGCAGGGTTGTGCCCACCATTGTTTATTCTATGCGGTCCATAGGTGGGTAACTAGTCATAGGCAGACTTGTTACCGCTGTTCTGGAGCTACTTTCCTTCACGCTTTGGTGGAAAGTAGTTTCCCTGTAAGTGGTGTTGCCGGGAGAGATCGTTTTAGATACTTGGGAAGTTGGTTGAAACTCTTCCGCATTCGTTTTGTAGCCACTTTCCTTCACGTGTAGTTGGAAAGCAGTTTTTCTTGAAATAGCTTTGCTCTTCCGCGTGGTGGCTTAGTTGTGGCTCTTCCGTAGCTACCGTTCGCATAGTTGCGGTTTGCAGTAACTACGTAAGAATGGTTGCGGTTTGCAGCAAAGAACTCGCTTCTAGAAGTCTTGTAGCCTGGATGTGGCTCTTGAAGGTTCAGGGGACAGGGTTGCTGATGTGCGGTTGTTCAGCATACTTGTCCTGTTCCTTAAGGAGAAGCTGTTTGCGTTCCCTCTGTGGTTGTGAACCGGAAACGAGGGTTTTGAAGCTTGAAGGAGCTTTCATGGGGTGCGGTTTACCGCATCTTGAGAAGCGGTTTTCGCAGTCCAAAGAACCGTGCTGGTTCTGAGTATCTGACACACCTGTGCGGGTTGGTGTGCGTCATCTCCGCATATTCCGCGTGTGCTCGTGGATATGTGCGGTTTATGACTTATACCCCTTTATATAATTTAAAGATATATATTTTTGCCTTTTTTGAGGGGTATGTAAAAAACGACATGCGGTATGGGTTATGGTGCGGTAAACCAGAGAAACCGCATGCCGCTTGTGTTTGGATAAGGTTGTCGCTTTCTGTTGCTTACGTCACGATTGCACGTGTGGGTTGTTGAAGTTGGTAAGATTCTGACATGTGCTGATTTGAAAAGACGTTTACACTGACCGAGGTCATAACTGCACTGTAGCAGGGAGTGAAAAAGTCTTCTTTGTCAGGCGCGTGGACGGCCACGCGCGCGTGATAACCGTCAGCGGAAAGGTCGCTGACGACGTGTCGCCTTGTAACTCGCCTATTTTGAACGTGTTGAGGCGGTTACTGTATCGCATTTATTGCGATGAGTATATAAAGGGGGAACCGTTTGGTTTCTCCTCACTGTTCAAAATTTTCGAAAAATCTCTGTTGATAGAGAGAGCCTTCCCTTTGTCTTCTCCGATCAATCTGTCTTTTATTCCGGCATTCTTTTGAGTTTTTCTGAGTTTTCGTTCAACTCGAAACTTCTGTTCTACATATTTTCTGATGGCTGATCCATCTAACCCACATAATGTGGAGGGTGAAAACCCTGAAGCATCTTCTCCGGTGGCCGGAGAAGAAGAAGAAGATGATGGTGGCAGTGTTCCAGGTGGTGGTCTACCACCATTGAAGTGGCCGAGAGCTTCATTCGACCAACTGATGGCCAAGATTGAGATGCCTCACGAGTTTGGGGCTGAATATCCCCAACCTGGTGATACTGGTGCCAGTGCTCCGGCCGGTTACATCACCATGTGGGCGGAGTGTTTTACTGATGGTAACCTTCGTTTACCATTAACAGTTTTTGTTGCTCAGGTCTTGGAATTTTACAAGATCCATATCTCCCAGATGAGTCCTTTTGGGATGATCCGTATTAGACATTTTGAATCAACTTTTCGGGCTCTTGGTCTGCCGGTTACCGTTGAAAACTTCCGGGGGTTTTACCAGTTGACGGTGAACACCGGTTTCTTTTCCTTTAGAGAACGGTATGGAAGCATCAAGTTGATGACCCCTCCAAAGGGTATTACGAAGTGGAAGTGTAAGTTCTTCTACGTTAAAGCTGCCGCAGTTGTTGTGGACATGAATATGCGGAACGTCAATGAGCCTATCCCTGCGGAGGATATTGCTATGCCTACCGCAGAGACTGCGGAGTGGTTCTCAAAGCTGAAACCTATTGAGCATAGGCAGCTGACCAACAATGAGTTGTGGGTGCTGCGGATGATGTTGACCCGGCCTAAGAGGAATTTTACGCCTGTAGTGCGGGAGAAAACTGGTGGTAAGTGTTACCATTCTTTTGTGGTTTCTTTATTCCCCGTGTTTGTTATTAATTTGGACATGTATTATCAGAAATTGTGGAAGTGTGGAAGATATTTGATCCAACTTTTACTGGCAAAGTTGATCTTATTCCGACTGCGGGGGGTAAAGGTTTTAACTTGACGATTGTCCCTCTCTTCCGCGTTGCTTCACGCGCGGTGATGACTGCACCCTTGCCGCAGGGCAAAGGTAATAACTCATAACCTTTATTGCTTTACCAGGTTTGTTGCTGATATTCTATACGCAGGTACACTTGGGGACCTTGGTAAATTTGAGCCAAAGGGCGCCCCCAAAAAACATGCGGAGAAAAAACCCGTGGATAAACCTGGGCGGGGTCGCGGTGTGAAGAAACCTGTTTCTGTTGTTCCGCCTTTGGTGAAGCAAACAGCAGGTATCTCTCGTTCTCATTTCCGCAGATATACCGATTACGTGGTAGTATCTGACACCCTAGAGGGCTTGGGTGTTCCAGGTCTTGGTGCGGCTACCGGTGGAACAACTGCGGGTTCGAAACCTGACGATGAGAAGAAGAGGAAAGCGGAGGAAGCTGGTGGGAGAAAAAAGCCGAAAATTCAGACCAGGCGCAAGGCCTTTGTTGGACCAAGGAAGCCTGTGGTTGTATCTGGTATGTGATGCATGACTTTAACAAGTATTATGTGTTTATACTTGTTACCTTAAAGTATCTGTGTTGATTTCAGAACCGCAAGATGAAGGGTTCTTTGACTTTGATGCTCCTCCTCCCCCTCCCCCGCACGACACTGCTGCGGGTGCGGGGGTTCATAAGGTTGTTACTCCTGAAGCCTCTGTGCGGGGGGTGGACACTGGAAAAGGTCCTGTGGCTCAAATCCATGACACGGTTGATTCGAGTGATAATGTTATCACCCCAGAGGATACTGTTGATATGGATTTGAAGTTTGGTTACACCGGAAAGCCAAAGTCGCCTGTTGCCGAGAAGGCTTCCGGTTCCGCTTCTGGTGGTGCGGGTTTTGTAGAGACTCCTATTCAACCTCACGAGACTGAATTGGAGTATTATTATCGCTCCTACACAGAAGCGCGGGCTACGTCCTATCACCGCCCCCCGTGGACTGTATTGCAAGGGGATGACATTACCGTTGACCCCTCCGCTTGTAGGGAGGTTTTGAATGGTTTGGGCACCCCTTTTGAGGTAAACCGGGCCCGTTCTTTACCGACTGAGGTCCAGATGAACCAACTCTCCTCCATGCTTGTGGGGGGCTCCATAATGGCGAATGCACTTATGGAGAAGTGCAAGGTGCTGGGGCGCGAGGGGGAGGAGAATGCGCGTTTACGGGCCGAGGTCGAGGGGTTGGTGAAGGCTGCACGTGAGGGTGCAGCGCAGCTTGAGAGGGATAGAGAGCAGCTTGAGAGGGATAGAGCTGCATTTGAAAAGCATAAGCAGACTGAAGAATGGGCTGCAACTGCTGAGCTTAAACAGGTTCGTACTCTTGCAAAACTGCTGTCTGATGAGCGTAAGCGTTGGAAAGAAACCCTTTCTGATGAGCGCAAGACGCTATCTCATGAGCGCAAGACTTGGAAAGAATCTTGGGGTAAACAGAATGAAACTCTCTTTCATGTTCGTCAGGAGCTTATAAATGCTAAGGCAGCAATTTCTGCATTGGCTAAAGAGAAAGCTGATGCCGTTGCGGCTGCCCAGGGGGCCAAGGAAGCAGAGGTTCGTCTTGCCAAGGCTCTGGAAGAGGCCAAGGAGGCGGAGGCTCGTGCTGCGAAAGCTCTTGAAGGGGCAAATGTTGACCGCACCAAGTTAAGCAAAACTATCTTAGACCTTCAGGTATAAGTTCTTCCTAACTTAGAAAATGTGTCTCACACATTTGTTGATTCTTTTTGTATACTTTTGATTTCTTGTTTAAAAGGCTGAAGTGCGGACCCGGGGGGCCGCTATTGAGGAAGTCTCTGCCCGTGCTGCTGAAGCTGAAGTGCGGGCGAGAGAGGCTGAAGAGGCTAGAGACAGCCACGCTTCTTCACTTGAGTTGCTCAAGGCTGATCATGAATGGATGCGTATGCACGGGGTCGGGCATGTAAGTATCCGTTGCCTTGTTATTTTTGTTGTAGGTTTGCCTTTGATAACCATTGTATTCATATTTCGCAGATTGTTACTGCCATTCTTGACGCACCCGAGACCGTAGCAGGTATTAACGAGATCAGGGATCGTGCCCGGGATGCTGGTTTTAAAGCTGGCTACAACCGCTGTATTAGTCATTTGAACGTTGCAGCGCGTGGCGAGCTTACTGATGAGCGGTCCGGGTTTCATGGAGTGGACACTGAAGCGCTTCTTGCTACTGCGGTTCAGGAGTTTAATGATACAACCCTCACCGGCCTTGAAGAACTTGAAAAGTGTCTCGAAGCGGAGGATTATGTGGACCGCTTGCGAGTCTTATACGCTGGTGAAGACGACGAAGAAAAGCCATTTGTTGAGGGCAAGGATGGTGCGGGCCCCAGTGGTACAAAGGAAGATTAGATTGGCTTGCGTGCCACTTTTGTTTCCTTATGTAACCGTTACAAAACTTCATGTAAATTCCTTGTGCACCTTGCGGGTGTAGGAAATTTTTTGAATGTAAAGAATTGTTTTTGTTTCAATTTTTACAAGTGTTTGTACTACTTGCATGTTTGAATTTGTACGCGTTTAGTGTTACTGCGAGTGCTACTAAATCTGTATTGCCTTTTGCATATCTAGGTGATGCAAGGATGAAGATTTGTCTTTGGTTAAACAAACATTATTGCCATTGCTGGCCTATTACAATAGTTGCGTGTGGTTACCACTCTGTATGGGTATCACGAATGAAGATTTTGCTAATCTGTTTTTGTGTATACCTCAGGGTGGGACACGCATTTGTAATAGAAATAAATAAACAATATTGCATTAAATCGTCTATTTATTTATTTGCAAATGGCCTGCGGCCCGATAGATTACATGCAGAAAACATGGCTTACATATAACAGCGTCGAAGTTGCTGTGCGTTCCATGTGCGTGCGATAGTTTCGCCTTCTAATGTTTGTAGTTTGTACGCGCCTTTGCCCAGGACCTCTTGGATGAGGTACGGTCCTTCCCACTTGGGGGCAAGTTTCCCTGGGCGTTCTGTGTTGGATGCTTCGTTGTCACGAAGGACGTAGTCTCCAGGGTTGAAAGTACAAATGCGAACGCGTGCATTGTAGTATTTTTCCAACTTGGTTTTGTACTTGGCCTCGTTGATGGCAGCGTTTTCGCGCCTTTCTTCCAAGAGGTCCAAGTCAACCCTGCGTTCCTCATTGTTGTCCATCTTCTTGATGGCTAACATTCTAGGTGAGGGGAGGCCCACCTCCGCGGGGATCACTGCTTCAGTACCGTAGACCAGGCTGAAGGGGGTCTCGCCGTTGCTTGTTTTTGGGCTTGTCCTGTGAGCCCATAAAATACTTGGGAGTTCATCCACCCAGCCGCGTCTGGCTGTTCCCAACCGTGCTTTGATGCCTTCGACTAAGCTTTTATTGATACTCTCGACTTGGCCGTTCCCTTGTGGATGCGCCACTGAGGAGAATATGTGTTCAATGTTTAGCTCTTTTAGCCATTTTTGAAAGTCGTCGGCAGCGAAGTTGGTACCGTTGTCGGTGACGATACACATTGGTAGACCAAAGCGGCAGATGATGTGTTCCCACACGAATTTCCTTGTTATCATAGCGGTAGTTGATGCAAGTGGCTTTGCTTCTACCCATTTTGTAAAGTAGTCAACAGCTACTATGATAAACTTCACTGCTCCTGGTGCGTCTGGAAATGGTCCCACCACATCGATTGCCCATTTTTGGAATGGCCATGCGGTGGTGACGGGGATCAAGTTGTTCTTGGGACGCAAGGTCTTGGGAGCATGTCGCTGACAATTGAAACACTTGCGTAAGACTTTGACTGCATCCAGGTGCATGCCCGGCCAATAGTACCCGGCGTTCATGATTTTGGCCACCACCATGCGTGGTCCTGCGTGTATGCCACATATCCCCTCGTGAATTTCTTTGATAAGGTATGTGGCATCTTGGGGGTTGACGCATCGTAGGAGTGGCCCCAGGTATGATTTACGGTATAAGATACCGTCTATCATTTGGTAATGACACGCTTTGTATTGTAACTTGTGTGCCTCTGCTTTGCTTTCGGGAGTAACCCCTGATTGTAAGTATGCGATGAGTGGTGTCATCCAGGATGTTGTACCGTATTGGATGACATTGACTTGGCGCACGGTTATCGAAGGATTTTGCAGGACTTCGATGCGTACCTCTTTCGCCAGGTGTTGGAAGCTGGTGGACGCAAGTTTTGATAGTGCGTCTGCGGGTTTATTTTCACTCCTGTTGATGTGGCGAATATTGAAGGAGGTGAACTTTGACTTCAGTTGCAGGGCTTGTTCGAGATAGAGGATCATGGTATCCCCCTTTGCGGTATAGTCACCGCGTATCTGCCCTGCAACTAGTAGTGAATCGACGTGTGCTTCCAAATGTTTGACGTCGAGTTTAATTGCTAAACGCAACCCTGCCAGTAGAGCCTCATACTCTGCTTCGTTATTTGTACTTTCGAAATCGAGGCGTATTGCGTAGGTTAGCTCTTGGCCATCGGGACTGACAAGTCGCAAACCTGCGCCAGAACAATCTTCGTTGGATGCACCATCTGTAAACAGTGCCCAGGTTTCTGTGGATGATGGTTGTGACCCAGGGTTTTGTTCTTCTTCGCATTCTTGGATGCGGTTTGCTGGTATTTCAGCGACGAAGTCAGCCAAGACCTGGCCTTTGATTGCGGGGCGCGGCTTATAGTTCAGTGAAAGCGCGCCCAGCTCGATTGCCCATTTTGCTAACCTCCCAGAGATGTCGGGTTTGGATAGGATCGGGCCGATCCTATAGTTGGTTAACACTGTGATGACGTGGTTTGCAAAGTAACGTCGTAAACGTCTCGATGCGTGCACTAGTGCCAGTACCAACTTTTCCATGATGGAGTACCTTGTCTCTGGGTCGTTGAGCATTTTGCTGATGTAGTAGATGGGTGTTTGGACTCCTTCCCGCTCCACTATAAGTACCGCGCCTAC
This sequence comes from Helianthus tuberosus, assembly GCA_030545235.1. NCBI lineage: Eukaryota > Viridiplantae > Streptophyta > Magnoliopsida > Asterales > Asteraceae > Helianthus > Helianthus tuberosus. The sequence continues at coordinate 34,260 of JARYGA010013825.1, forward strand.
CGCGTTGTCCGCGGCAGATAGGTATAAGATAAGTGGCTCATCTTTTCGTGGTGCGGTTAAAGTTGGGAGTTGGATCAAACACTCTTTCATTTCCCGGAAAGCTTTTTCGGCCTCTGCGGTCCATTTGAACTGTTCCTTTTTTAGACAGCTCCGCAGGGTCTTGATGAAAGGGTAAGACTTAGCTGCATGGTTGGCTAAGAATCTATTGAGTGCGGCTAGCCTTCCGGCTAGTCGTTGCATTTCCTTCATCGTAGAAGGCGATGGCATGCGCTCGATCGCCTGAACTTTTTCCGGGTTTACCTTGAATCCATCTTTGGTTACGATGAATCCAAGGAATTTGCCTTCTTCCATTCCAAACGAGCATTTCCCTGGGTTGAGCTTCATGTTAACGCTTCGCAGAGTTTGGAATGTTCTTTCGATGTCGTCGAGCATGGTGTTTTCCTCCATTCTCATGACGACCAGGTCGTCCATATAGATTTCGACACTTTTGCTGATTTGGCCGCGAAAGGTGTCGTTCATCAACTTTTGATAGGTTGCGCCCGCGTTGCGCAACCCGAACGGCATTTTGGTGTAGCAGTAATTCCCAATGGGAGTGCGGAATGCCGTTTTATCTTCATCGTCGATTGCCATTTGTACTTGGTGATAGCCTTTGTAACAATCGAGGAAGCACTTCCATCGAAATGGTGCGAGGTTATCGACCTTCTCGTCGATTTCTGGAAGCGCGTAACAATCCTTGGGGCAGGCCTTATTGAGGTCTTTGTAATCGACACACATACGCCAGCCCCCGCTTGGTTTTTCTACCATGACTGGGTTGGACAGCCAAGTCTGGTACTTTACTTCCCGCAGGATGCCTGCGGAGAGCAGTTCCTGTACCTGCTCTTCCATCGCCGCGTTTTTTGCTGATCCAAGGTGGCGTTGGCCTTGGATCACGGGCTTGATACCTGGCATGGTATTCAAGAAGTGTTGCGCAATTTCGCGTGGTACCCCTGTCATATCTGCGGGTGTCCACGCGAAAATATCTTGGTTTCTGAAGAGGAGTTGCTTCAGGCGCGCTCTGATGGTAGGTGTCAAGGCATGGCCCAACGTGACTGTTTGTTCTGAGTGTCTTGCATTAAGAACCCATTTTTCTGGTTGGGTGTTGGGGGTAGGCCTTGCTACCTTTGTCGGACGCAGTTCGTCCGTAGACATGACTTCTCTTTGGGCGTATATAATCGCGATCCCCGTTTCGGTTGGAAAACCGATGGCAGAATGGGGGACGGATGTTATCATGTTGAAGTCGCCTTGGGACTCCCTCCCGAGAATCACGTCATACTTTGAGGTGTGAGGTAAAACCATGAAGTTTACCTCCTCCGTCCTTGTGTGCCTTCCGTTGGTGAGGCGCACAGGGAAAGTAATTTGTCCCAGGGGGAACACGGTTTCCCCTGAAAATCCAGCTAGCGGGTAGTCCGCTGGCTGCAGTCGATCTTTGTCTTCTTGATCGAACTGGTCGAAGCACTGTTCGTATATAATATCGGACGTACTGCCCGGGTCGATGAACAATCGCTCGGTGCAGTAGTGAGCCAGGTGCCCAGTGATAACCACGGCGCGCCTATCGCGCGGTCCGCCTCGGACTTTTGGAAAGACGACTTGCTCGTCCTTCCAGTCATTGTCCGGTCTTCTCGCCGCCTTACGCGGTCTTCCTTTCCCTCCATTGATCATGTGGGTAGAGGCCACGTACATGGCCCTTTTACCCATGGAGGTGCCCTCGTTGTGGGGAGTGATGCGCTTTGTGGCTTTTTGTGCGACTGTCAACAGGTGTTGCAGTTTCCCCTCCTTTAGGGCTCGCTCAATCTCCAGTCGGAGACTGATGCAGTTGTTGGTGGTGTGGCCCGAGTCCTTGTGATACTCGCACCAGAGTGCGGGATCTTGATTCTTTTTGGACTTCATTGGTTGGGCCGGTCTCAGGAATTGTGCATCCGTGAGGAGAACGTCGCTTGGCGACTGGTTGATCTCGGTCCAGTTGCGGTCCCGAGACTCTTTTTTTGACGCCCGGTTTTCTCGTTGGGCGTTGATTGTAGCCCTTGCGTCGGGCTGGTTGTTCCGGGGGACATATGGCTTGGGATCGCTGCCGCGATTCCAAGTGTCCCTGTTGCGTTTATTGCCGCGCTTGGGATCTTGGCGGGAAGACTGGCCTTCAACTAGGGGTTGTGCCTTTGCCATGTGCGGTCTGAGGGACCGCTGAGTTTGGGCATATGTTTTGACCTTAGCCATGACATCTTCCCATTTTTTAGGCAAGCCGTTGCCGCCGGAAATATTCATAACCATTTGTTCGTCTTTGACTGCAACAATGAAATGGTTACGCGCCATCTGGTTGTCAACGTCGCCTATCTCTAGGATCTCTTTATTGTAACGGACAACGAATGCGTCAAGCAATTCGTTGTCTCTGCGCCAGATGTTCATGACGTCCATTGAATCGCGTTCATGGCGTCGTTGCTGGCTAAAGTGCGCGAGGAACTTTTGTTGTAAGTCCTCGAACTAGGTCAGTGACCCTGGTGGCAGGGAATCGAACCATGCCCTGGCCAGACCTGTTAGGGTCTGTGGGAAAAAATGGCACCAGGTATGTTCGTCCCACTTACCGTTGCACCCAGCGCCGACGAAGATGTTGTTGTGATCATCTGGGTCGGTCGAGCCGTTGTATTTCCCAATGTTCAATGGGAATTTTGTAGTGGTGACATCGGCGTTGGCGATCTCTGGGACAAACTTAGAGTTTTCGGCCGCAGATTTCGGCCTATAAGGTTTGCCTTGCTGGCGCTTTGCAGCGCGGAGGTATGTAGTGCGGTGTTGAGAGGGAGGAACATAGTTGCGTCCTCCTGGTCTACTGTTGGTGGAATGGGACTCCCCGCGGTATGTACTATCATCTGGATCAGTATGACCATACCCTTCATGGTGGGACTGTGGTCCCAAACGACTCTGAATGTTTGTGTTGCGGCGTATTGTAGACTGCCGCCTTCTTTCATCTTGAGAGCCTAAACGGCTATGTACGGAGTACCTGCGGCGGGACCCGTATGAGGAATCGTCCTCATTGATTGTGCGGACATCACAATAGGAGGAGCCGCGGTCCTCTTGCCTGCTTCTGGAGGCTGGATGTGTTGGTGCCCTGTCGTCGTATCGTAAAATACGACCGGCAGGTGTACGCGGTATCGGGGTAGGTCCGATACCCCCTTGTTCGTCGGCGCAAGCTCTGTTGTACGTTGCGGCTAGAAGGGCCGCTTGTTGGTCATACCAGGTATGAGGGTTCATGCCTGGAGGTATGACAGCAGCGTATTGTGAAAGATCATGTCCAAACGTAAGGGATACGCCCCCTTGCGCTGATGTACCAATGTGTTCAGCATTTGGGCCTAGGGGATTGGTTCCCGCAGGCCCTTGGTTTGCGGGGTTTAGGTTATCCCCGGTAGTGTTGTTTTGACGATCAGACATCTTTGGAAAGAAAAGGATGATTGGAAAAAAGTGCTAAGAGTAGCGGTGGGCGCCAATGATGAAACAATGGTTAACCGGGCAGGGTTAACTCACTGGTCTCGTCAAGAGGGTTAATCCCTTTTTTCCGAGGATCGCTGGCTGGATCGTCTGGTGGTGGGTTTCCTGCAAAAGGAAACAAACCGTGACTCGTAACAAGGAGGATGGGGTGGGGGGTGCTCCTTGTTACCACTCTCCGGCGTGAGAATCAGTAAGTTGCTTGGGAAGCAAAGTATGATAGTAGTATTGAGAGAGTTGGAAAGTGATACCTCAAACCTGGTTTGGGGTGAGTATTTATAGCCGAGGAGTGAAGGAGGGTAGTTGAGTAGCTAGTCTGACATCGCACAGCTATTTGCAGGTGTGTCAGACCTGTCGGATGCTGTGGTGATGCCACGTCCGGCTGTGGTGTCAGACTGTTGTTCATACGTGGGCTAAGGTGACTGTTCCCAGTGCCACTTGCACTGTGGTGTCAGACCCACTTGCTTTGTAGGCAGGATGCGGTGCCAGGCCGCATCGCTGCTTGCGGTCATTGATGTTGTTCCCGCATTGGTTGTTCCATCCATGATTTGTGAGGGGTGCGGTGTTGTGCCGCATCGCCTGTTGAGTGACTGTTACTGTTCGTCCAGATCCCTTGTCGTGACGAAAATGTTCATAGGATGCGGTGCGAGGCCGCATCGCTATGCGTAACATTAGTTTCCGTCCTTAAGGTAAGTTTTCTCATCACTGGACAGATTGGACCGCAGTGTTCGCGTGTATCTTACGCGGACACTGGATAGTTAATTGCTGTTGGGGGTTTTTAATGAGGGTAATGGTCATTCGCGGTCGTGCTGACGCGATATTTGGGACCATACCCCTTCACATCTTAAAAAATCTTACTACATATATTAAAATATTATTATTGTTGTTGTTATTATTATTATTCGTTAAAAAAAACATATGAAAACACGTAACCATAATATTCTAAACTTAACGAGGGTGGTGAGTCTATTAAAAGTATATTTGGATATTAAATAAAATGAAAGAGCACAAAAGCATGTGTTTGCGTTTTACTAACGAAAACTTCTCCTTGAATTCGGATCCGGCCGACATGCCACCCACCAGACCCATCCACCGGCCCACATGCCAGATGCCAACCACTACATTTAACGTCTCTTTCGTCTATTCTAAGAAAGTTGATGCTAAATTTTGATTTTAGACACTATTTGTCATTATGGATCGCAATCGAAACCAAACTCAATGGGTAAACTCGAAACCCGACACATTTGGGACTGGTTTGAGGTTGGATAATCGGGTTTGGGACTAGTTTGAATTTTTTTCACAGGTTTAGGATTTGGTGATATATCCTCGTTTACCCGACCCGATAAAGTGTAGCCGTTTACCCGATTGTATACCCGACATAATTTCTTTTATATTTTTAAATATGTATATATATGATACATTCATTCTTTTATACATATAGATATTTTATTTCATATAAATTGTAGTTATTTGATATATTTCTATAGTGATAATATTAAATGTAACTATTTAGTAGTTACCCCTTCAGATGTTTGCCTAGGCTTGTATAGCCTAAGCAGATTGTGGGTTTCCTGTGTTGCCTACCTACGTCACGGAATTGTCCCGATTGATCAAAGTTGCTTTCGTCTTGTGCCGTCTTGATGGCATAAGATGAACCATGAAGCTGTCTCTTTGCACCGCATTGTTAATGCATGCGTTGATGTTGTGGCCCATTGAGCATTGCTTGGTACCTTGGATACGGAACCTTATGTGGGCATGGGTCCTTGGGGATCCTTGTTCTGCCCTCGTTTAGCGTTCGCGCTTCTCTTAGAATGACTGCCTAGCCGGAATGGCAACCCATTGCGGATGGGCATCGTCAAAGAGGAATGCTACCTGGTTGATCCTGCCAGTAGTCATATGCTTGTCTCAAAGATTAAGCCATGCATGTGTAAGTATGAACACATATAATGTAATATATGTGTGGGCGCTCGGGGGGGCAAAAGCAAAAGTGCACTAATTTTTAACGTTATTTTACTAATTCCGTGAAAATAACGTTAAAAAGAGGGGATCGTTAATCAGGCATCATGTGGTGGCGTTGATAGCCGAAAGACAAGGGGGTACATGCACCAATTGGCGTTTGTCTCAATTGCTGAGTGTTATGTGCCTTATGTCCAAGGCTTGATGCAAAACCACAATCGAGCCGGGGGTCTCATTGGAAGCAGCCTCTCTATTCCTACGGGGTAGAGGTAAGGCTGTCTACATCCCACCCTCCTCAGACCCTACCTTAGCTTTGCTATAGGTGGGATATACTGAGTACGATGATGATGATGATTTAGTAGTTACCCGATGGGTTTTGGGTCGGATATACCCAAACAGGTAATTTTTTTAAATTAAAGGGTTTATCCAAAACCTGCGAGTGTACCCAATGGGTATTTACCCGCTAGAAACCCGACGGGTTTTGGGATGAGTTTGGGACAACCTTATCAAACAGGGTTTGGGATTACCTAAACTCGTCCCAAACTTGACCCATTATCATCCCTATTTGTGATTTATATTTTGGATAAACTAAATAGATTATTTCTATAGTTATCTTAAAAAGTAATTAACACGTAATATAGTTACATTTCACATCAATTATGAAAAGATAAATATTATCTTATAACTTAAAGCACAAAGTCGATACTTTTTACAACTTATATCCCTCTTAGGTATTTACTAATCGATACCTCGCCTTTTCCCCCTCAGCTTCCACGTGTCTTGCAAGTTGCAATGTGTTTTCACCTTCTGCCATCATCTTCAGGTGCTTCTTTTACCTTTTTCTTAAACAAGAACAAATTTTTTTTTAACCTATAAAAATCTCTTTAATATTTATTAAAACAGAGACGATTACAGAACAATTGAAAGTCCTGAGTGCGAGATTCAGAAGACTAGAACGCATAAGAAATCAAGAAATCTTCAAATTTCGATAACCCTATAACGAATTCCAGTTAGAAAAATAGTTAAATGGATCACGAAAATTCTCATGGCTTACGCGTATATATGTTCGTATAAGATAATTTCATCTCTGTAACTAGGGCTGCAAATGAACCAAACGTTTGCCGAACAGTTCGTGAACTGTTCTGCGGGAAGTTCGTTTGTGTTCGTTTGTTTAATAAATGAACAAACACGAACAAGAAATTCCGTTCGTTTAGTTAAACAAACGAACATGAACAAATGTCGCATTCGTTCATTTATGTTCGTGAACGTTCGGTAACGTGTTCGTTTGTTTGTTGGTTTATTAGGGATATTAAGAATTAATTTTTACTTAACACATTAAAATTAGCACTGATATATTATTTAATAAATAAACTACTGTTCAAAGAGCTCGAGTTTATTTTGTTTGGATTAAATGAAGACTTCGAGTTTATTTTGGGTGGATTAAATGAAGACTTCAAGTTTAATATGATATATTTTTGAAACATTATTTTATGTTAATCTTGGTATCAATCTTATGTCAATTATGTTTGGATAATTGGTTAGTATATCTTGGGCAGATCTATGCCATGTTTATGATGAAAGATTTGTGTTAGTTTTTGTTAACGAATGCTTGTTTGTATTCGTTTACGTTCATTAGTGTTCATGAACGTTTGTTTGTGTTTGATTGCGTTACGTTTGTTTGTGTTCGATTGCGTCCATGAACGTTTGTTTGTGTTCGATTGCGTTCATGAACGTTCGTTTGTGTTCGTTTGCATTCGCGTTTGTCTAACACCTAAAATTCACAAACAAACACGAACATTTTCATTTCCTTAACAAACAAACACAAACAAAAAAACTCGTTCAGTAAGTGTTCGTGAACAGTTCGTGAACACCTATTTTCCTTAACAAACAAACACGAACAAGGCCTTGTTCGTGTTTGTTTGGTTCGTTTGCAGCCCTATCTGTAACTACACTAGTACAGAAGTGAGCATTAGACGCGGTTAAAATAGTTTTTAGTCGCGGTTTCAAACCGCGACTTAAAATGCCGTGGCTAAAAATGTGTTGTTTATAAGACGCGGTTTGCTAAACCCTGTCTTAAAATAAACCACCGCGACTAAAAAGATGTTGATACTTTTATGGAAATGTTTTTAGTCAGCATTATGAACCGCGACTTAAAATTGTAAAGAAAAAGTTTTTAGTCAGTGTTGGATGAACCGCGACTTAAAGTGGTTTTACAATTTTAGGAAAGGTTTTAGTCGGTATTGGATGAACCGCGACTTATGACCAATGTTGTAAGAAAACCCAATCTAATTATCCTGATTGCCTCAATAATAAACTTTCACTTCATTACTATTATTATTAGACCCTATTGAAAACTATCAAACATTAATATCAAAATGGATCATAAATTCAACTAAAGCCCAAAATGTAACACAGAAACAACAGAATATGTTTCAACTTAATCATCAATCAAGCTTGAATTCCACTAACACATCAACGATACTACACAGTAACAAGAGAAACCAAACAACAATAATAAA
>JARYGA010013826.1:0-26536 GCA_030545235.1 Helianthus tuberosus
TCAGGTTCAACAAGGTGCAAGTGCGGGTGCAGGATGAGAGTGGTAGTGTTTCTTTTGTTATGTTTGATAGAGATGTTTAGAAGCTTCTTGGATTAGCGGCGAGTGGCATAAGAGAGAGGCAGGTTAAGGCCAATGATACTGGATTATCTCATGAGATATTTCGATTGGTTGATAAGAAGGCTGCTTTTAAGATTGATGTTTCAGAGTTCAATCTTAAAAATGACTATCGTGTTTATACTGTGCAAAAAACAACTGATGATCCAGTAATAATTTCTGAGTTAGTTGGTGGAGATGGTAATGGTGATGAAAATACTGATGAGGTAGCATATAAAATTACTCTTTCAATCTATTTATTTTTCTTTTGAGTTTTAAACACTGGATTGTGTACTTTTTTATATGATATCATATATTATGATCCTTTAGGTTACTCAAGAGGTAGCTGACGTTAAAGACGTTAACCTTTCAGACTCTTCTCAGGTGTCTGCTGAAAGAACTTCAAGGGTGAGTATTTATTTTTAAAGTATGCTTAGTACGTTTAAAAAGAGTTCATTATTTTATTAAATGAGATCAATAGTTGTTTTGTGATCTCTTGGAGGGATGCTGTCTCTGTTACGGACGACTCTTCAGTCGTTGAAGTTGAAAAGGATTCTGGATCAAGTCCCAATGGAAAGCGGATGGCTCAAGATGCTGATGTTGCCAACGTTGGTGAGCTATCCACTAATGTGAGAAGAACCCGGAAGAAGCTGACTAAGGTTAACAATTAGATGCTTATGAAAAAACAATTCTTATGAGAGATAAGTATAAACCACTTATTTTTGAAGAATCCATGTGGTTTTTATTTATGTCTGTTAACTGTTGTTTTAACAAACTGTGGTTAAAAGTTTGGTTTGTAAGGGCTACGATGATGAAAATGATATGTAATGTCTATGGTTTGAATATTAAGTAAGGTTAACTTTTTGTTTGTTATATAATATAATTTTGTTATTATACATTATATACATTTTTGGTGATATTGATGGACTGAATAAGTAGTAGGGTTGTATATTATTGTTAGATTGATGAATGAAAATTTAATCAATTGGTTAGTCGGAAAACTGTTGGGGTCTGAGATACATTAACATCTGTAAGAGGCTAAGCACTGTTATAGTGTGCAAACATCTGTTAACCCCTAAGCACTATTAAAAAATCTGTTAAAGGCTAAGCACTGTTATATCGTGTTTCAACAGACCTTATGAGCTGTTGATCATCATCTGTTAAAGATCTTATTTTATAGAACTTATGTTGAATTGTGTAATATCTGTTGGTGAACAGCAGGACTTAGGTTCATCATACAATTTACTTCATTGGCAGAGGTTCTCTTTAGCAGACCTTTGCTTCAGCAGTCTTTGTCTTAACAGACCTTTTGCTAGATCAGCAGAGTTTGTTTGGCTATTCATGGACTGGATAAGTAGTAAGGTTGTATATTATTGTTAGATTGATGAATTGAAGAATGAAAATTTAATGAATTGGTTAGTCGGTAAACTGTTGGGGTCGAAGATACATTAACATCTGTTAGAGGCTAAGCACTGTTATAGCGTGCAAACATCTGTTAACCCCTAAGTACTGTTAAAGATCTGTTAAAGGCTAAGCACTGTTATAGCGTGCTTCAACAGACCTTATGAGCTGTTGATCATCATCTGTTAAAGATCTTATATTATAGATCTTCTGTTGAGTTGTGTAATATCTGTTGGTGAACAGCAGGACTTAGGTTCATCATACATTTAACTTCATCAGCAGAGCTTCTCTTTAGCAGATCTTTGCTTCAGCAGTCTTTATCTTAACATACCTTTTGGTTCATCAGCAGAGTTTGTTTGGCTATTGATGTACTGGATAAGTAGTAAGGTTGTATATTATTGTTAGATTGATGAATGAAAATTTAACCAATTGGTTAGTCGGAAAACTGTTGGGGTCTGAGATACATTAACATCTGTTAGAGGCTAAGCACTGTTATAGCGTGCTAACATCTGTTAACCCCTAAGCACTGTTAAAGATCTGTTAAAGGCTTAGCACTGTTATAGCGTGCTTTAACAGACCTTATAAGCTGTTGATCATCATCTGTTAAAGATCTTATATTATAGGTCTTATTTTGAATTGTGTAATATCTGTTGGTGAACAGCAGGACTTAGGTTCATGATACATTTTACTTCATCAGCAGAGGTTCTCTTTAGGAGACCTTTGCTTCAGTAGTCTTTGTCTTAACAGGCCTTTTGGTTTATTAGAAGAGTTTGTTTGGCTATTGATGTACTGGATAAGTAGTATGGTTGTATATTATTGTTAGATTGATGAATGGAAATTTAATCAATTGGTTGGTCAGAAAACTGTTGGGGTTTGAGATATATTAACATCTGTTAGAGGCTAAGCACTGTTATAGCGTGCTAACATCTGTTAACCCCTAAGCGCTGTTAAAGATCTGTTAAAGGCTAAGCACTGTTATAGCATGCTTCAACAGACCTTATGAGCTGTTGATCATCATCTGTTAAAGATCTTATATTATAGATCTTCTGTTGAATTGTGTAATATCTGGTCATGTACAACAAAACTTAGGTTTATCATACATTTTGCTTCATCAGCAGAGGTAAAACCACAAAGTTTTGAAAGTATAGACTAAGACTACATAACTTCATTCTTAAGTTAGTTTCCAAACAAGAAATTTGTCCATCAAACATGTGAACTAAAACATAAATTATACAAGGCTGAAAAGGTGTTCAAAGATCATGTCAACAAACTTCAAAGTGTATTTTTTCTCCTCTTACACTTTTTTCTTCGACTATCTCAAACCTCAGCTTTTCCCCACACATATTCCCGTTTGATCCATGATACGCTGCCAGTCTGTATGCATCACTAGATGGTTGTTGTCCTCAGGTCTTCTAGGATCTCTCCTAACAACCAGCTGTACCAAAAACTTCACATGGCCAAATGACAGCACAACTCTACGGTAATCATTTAGCTGGTGTTCTCGAACAAAGTTCCTCGGTATTGCCTGTATAGGAAAATTCTTTCTTTAGTTATTCATTCAAAACATCATATACTTTAAGTAATAACAGATAGATCCAAGATTATAAGTAAAATCAACCATATTAAAAGTAGATATGTAAATACCAAGCTGTGTGTCTCTAAAACATGGTATTCAAACTGTTTTTTATAATGTGGATGCATTTTGTGGTGTTGGTGATTGGTATGGCTGCAGTGATGTTTTGCCTCCCCGTGAAGTGCAATCCCATCTTTGTTAAAAACCTTCCCAGTGAAGTTAAAGTCGTCTTCAGGAGTACTTCCCATCCATTGAAACAACAGTTGGCAGCTTTCCTCAATGTCATTTTCGAAGCAAAAAGTTGTCCATCCAGGTCCCATAAAACCAGTAGCTAATCCCTTTTTGTTTTCAGGAGAGAAAACACAATGCACATCAACTTTACTACTCTGCTTTGGTCCATGTACTTTGGCAACCAAGTTATCAATTTTTAATCTCCTTTGGGACAACAGCTTCAGCAAATCGTGTGGTAAATGCTATAATTTCATATATTTTAGAAATGTTATATTAGATTTTATATGAGATACAAAATATAAATTAGAAGTTTTTCTAACAGTCCAAAAGATACACTGGTAATATATAAAAATAAGTAGCAGTTTTTAACCTGCTTGCAGTATGTTTCTTCTTCAGCCTGTATGTAACGCCCCTAACTTATCATTTTCAAATATCTTAACGTGCATAATAGATGTTAAAAATTTCGGCATGACCCGTACATAAATAGACCGCTAACACCTGTTTTGTACGGTAAACCATTTCCACATAAAACATCCTTGACAAAAACCCAAAACGGAACGTTTAAGTTGTTTACAACAAGACTACTAGTAATGAGTTTTTAACCAAACCATAAAGACATCAAAATACTACACAAATTAAATTACATAAGACCAAAAGTTTAGACCACGTTATACTAACTTAAGACGGAAACGTGTAGTGGGCGTAGATTAAGTGTGCTCATTCCAAATCGTCCGACCGCCTAGATTGAGGATTTACCTATATTCAATATAAACAATTAAGTTAGTATTTCGTCACTAACACAACTAGTTAATAAACCGATTCATCTCATTCACGGTTTTACATCTTTCAATTACTTTACTAACCGTTAAACGGTTCATTACATGTTGTGAAACCTATGCCTCCACGGCCGTCAAACAAACACCAAATCAATGAAATATTGTATTTCATACTTGGGATTTGTAGAAATATGTGTATCATTTGCACAAATCAATTCTTGTTCGATTTCGAGCTCTAAATCGCTTTCTGGGAAGTTATACGCGAACTGGTTCGTAAACGCAGTCAGTTTAACGCAACAAACACTCCAGAATAGTGACATAGTCTTAACATACCTTAAATAACCTTTACATAACTTAGAAATAAGTTTTGAAGGGTTTGGTATGCCGAAATCAAGTTTATTCGCTTATAGGGACTAAATTCGACAAACTGCGAAAGTATGCCGATTTGTACTGTAACGAACAATCCGGAACATGACCATAAGTTAAACATACCCTAAATATCCTTTACATAGCTTATAAATAGGCTTTGAGGGGTTCGGTGTGCTAAAATAAACTTTTTGGTCATTCAGGGACTAAAAGCGTCAAAAAGTGCATAAGTTTGCATTTTCGCGCATATCTTACGTTCTGAATACCTCCGGACATCCAAAAATTTATGTAATCATTAAAATATTTTATTTTAATGATTGGCATGAGAAAAATCCATTCATCGCGTAGTTTGGATCGTTTTTCGCGTCCGTTCGTCTTTCGTCGTAATTAACCGAACAACGCAACCGTACGACCAAACGAACCGACATACGAAATATTTTTGAGCATGTTTCATGTTCCCTATACTTTAACTTCATTTTGGATCCTTGAAATGGGATTAACGGGGCTTAAACGTGTCAAGAATGCATCAAAAACCATGTTTTGCACATTCAGGGACCAAAATTGACAATCTGCCATAGTTATCTTAGGAAGGGACCAAAATTGACAATCTACCATAGTTATCTTAGGAAGGGACCAAAGTTGAAAATCTGATTTCCAGCTTGTTCAGTTGTTCCCCTCATTTGCACATGGTTTTAATGAAACTAGGGGCTTGTTTTGGGGTACCCATGGTATTCTAAAACCATGGGCACACATGTAAGGTCCAGATCGAAGCTCGGTTTTTGATAAACGATCCTAATGGTCTTGGTTTTCCTATAAACACCCCCACCGTCTTGCTTCAAAATTCACATTTGATCTGATTTGGCTCTCTAAGTTGGAGTATACACTTCATACCTGAGAGTAATCGGATCAAAACTCTATAGCTTGGACCCGTTGTAAGTCCTCTTTCGTTCTTTTATGCATTTTAAAGCACGAAAGTCAAACTTTTTTTGACTTTCTGCATTGACCAGTTTATGGTCAACATGAAGTTCGTTTGAATTTCATATCGTGAGCGTAAGCACGATGGTTTTAGTCTCTTGTGACTATTCCTACTGATTACCACGTTATCTAGGCATAGTGACGAGTCGTAGTTTCGGCCAGAATGCGTATTCTTGAGTATTTTGCAACCAAACTACTTTCGGGTATCAAAAACCGTTTGTTTTGATACTAAACCTGTTTTCTAACTTCATTAAACATGTTTAGCTCGTCACTTTAGGTTTAGTGCTTATATAGGGTTGTAAGGTAAGCGGTCTAAACAACCGCTTGGACTTTCGAACCCGACCCGTTTGGTCGATCATTAGGATCCGACCAAACACACTAGGTGACCATAGTTGCATAGGGAATAACCTTCCAAGGTTATACCTTATGGTCACTTCGTTTAAGTAGTTGTATGATAGGTAGTTTATATGCCTTAGGTAAATGACCAGAATGCCCTTTTTACACATAAATTCATTTTAAACATATGAAACCTAAATTTTGATATCTAAACTAATTAGGCAAAATTATATGATGTGTTAAGGCATATAATACTTGTCATAGGACTAGTTAGGCGGTCCGAACGCGTTTTACGCGAACGACGCGTTAAAGTGGCGTAAGCTATCTTAACGAGTCGTAATGGGTCGTAAGCACTTAGGATAGGTTTCATTTTAGAATGTAGGCTTTGTTAAACCATATTACATGAGTTCCTATACTCATTTGGTTTACGAAACCTCATTCTATCCGATCTTCCGATTTAGGTCCGGTTATTTATGTAGTTATCTATGTTAGGTGCCGTTTGATTCCGTGACCCCTCTAGCTTTGCTTGGTTGTTGTTCAAGACTTCTAAGCACCCTCAAGTGAGTACATAGTTCCCCTCTTTCACTGTTTTTTTTCAAACATTTTGGGGTGAAACACATGTGCCTACTTGTTACTTTCGTGCTTTCCATGTTTTCACATCTTATGCTTGGAATGTTCATTAGTACAATTATAGTACATGATTTCATTATGTTTTGCTATGTATGTTCACTTAGCATGCTAGCACATTGTTTTACATTCATTTCTTTTGCTATGTATGTTCACTTAGCATGCTAGTACATTGTTTTACATTACATTTTCTGTTACATATGTTTACTCAGCATATGAACACATTGTTTTACATCTCTACCTTTGTATGTTTACTTAGCATACTAGGTAAATATTTTTCATAAAACATGCTTACATTTGGTATATCATTTGGTTTGTTTAACGAGACTAATACATTCATTAACACTGATCATGTCGCTCGGTAGTAGGTAGTGGTACCATAGGACTTGACAACTCCCATTCCTGAAATCCTAGGTTTGTTTGGGTGGAAGGAATGACAGAATCTGAATACATTTCTAGGTAGACCTTTGACTTTGTTCTAGGGTTTATCCTACAGTCGCAAGGCTTGGATGTAGACGTTTTACAATACCGCATAGATGTTTGTATCAGTAAAACATGCATTATTTTACAAAACATAACTTTTGATTATAATTTATCAAATGCATTGTTTTGTACATTTCTTTCTTATAGGGTTGAGTAAATGTTTTTAATCAATAAACGCATTTATTCACTATGCATTACATTTGGTTATACATAAACATTTTTACATTGGTGGTTTGTTTTGGTAAATGATTTAAATAATGAGGCGTGTGTAATAAGATAAAAGCATGGTGGAAACGCCGCTGATACTTCCTATATATAAGTGCTTTTATGTTATTACATATCGTAGCGTTATTTAAACCATTTCAGGTTAGACATAATACATTTTACACTTATATCATATCTTCATGAAACATTGTTTTACAAACAACATATTTTATACAAACTCATTTTTACTTGGTTATTCATTTCATTCTGCATTGTTCTTTTATATTATCTGATTTCTCATCACTTTTTTATGATTTATAAAAGAAAATATTTTTCAAGGATCATGACTAACTTTTGTAAAACATATTTTTCTCTAAACTTATAAGTCATGAATCCTAAATCAATAAAACCTATGTTTCTCACAGGCATTTTTATGCTGACGTACCTAGTTTCACATGTGTTTCAGGAAATGATGCATATGATTAATCAAGATACACTTAGGCGGACTTGGGCCTTAGTGACAATAAAAGATGCAAGACTAGTTAATTATGTTATGCTTCCTTGTTGTTAAGACATTGTAATTTCTTTTAAATCAATAAAACAACATTTAAATTTCCATGTGTTATGAAACAATGATTCTGTTACAACACTCCCCGATGATTCCGCCACGATTTGTTGTTTTACGTGGTCGGGGTGTGACAGAAAAGTTGGTATCAGAGCTCATGGTTATAGGGAATTAGGTTATTAGTAATGCTTTGACCTAGTCTATAACCTTCCTAGGACCCTAACACAAGATCCTTGTGTTTAGATCTTAAAACAATACCGTCACTTATCCTTAAGTGACGACCACAACCAGAACATAAATTTCAAATCCGCTTTGAAAACCAATCATCTGTTCTAGGATGATTTATTATAAGGTTTTGAACCCTCTAAGTTTTCAAAATCTCGTCAAAGATTGGGTCATATAATGAGAACACGTGCAATCTGGAAGAGTGGATGCCTGTACCCTGAGTTTTCTGTCTAAGGCTAGAGTGTTCGTACAAATCCACATAATCAGACCAGTCACTCTTACATGGGAACTCTTGGGGTGAGTGTCCACTTATAGGCTAAAGAATGTCTTCGTGATACATTAATATGACCCGATTACTTTGGTTAGTCGCCATCTCGTTTGTTTGCCTTAGGTAACAAACAAATGATCGCAATTTTTATGCGTTGCCATTTTGTTTTGATTTTCCAATAACATTTCACTTGTTTCTTCCTATGCCTTTCATTTCTTCTA
Organism: Helianthus tuberosus; assembly: GCA_030545235.1. Taxonomy (NCBI): domain Eukaryota; kingdom Viridiplantae; phylum Streptophyta; class Magnoliopsida; order Asterales; family Asteraceae; genus Helianthus; species Helianthus tuberosus. Next base: position 8,345 of record JARYGA010013826.1, read on the forward strand.
GAATGTCTCTTAATCTCAGCAACACTCAAATGTCCGAGCAAACAACCAAATTTGCCCAGCGAATAGGCGAGGTAATCCTAAAGTCTGTGGATTTAGGTGTCGCCATGTCTCGTCTCAATAATGAAGCCACGCAAGAGTCATCAAAGGAAGCAGAAGCCGAGCCTTCAAAGAAGTCAAAGAAGCGTAAAGCTTCAAAGGATCCCGCAATTGTTGCACCAAAACAAACAGGACCTAGCCAAGTGGCAACACCACCAGCCAGGAAGCCGTACTTCGGAGCTGCCCCATGGTGCAATCGATGCAACCGTCATCATTCAAGTCACATACCCTGTTTCAAGTGTACCCACTGTGGACGATGGGGACATTTGGTTGACATATGTCGCTTTGCTATCCAAAACAAAGCTGTTGCGAACTTTGCTGCTGCTCAACCTCCTGCCAGGAACCCTTATACCGGTACTACACCGATGTGCAACAAGTGTAATGCACCTCACCAAGCTTACCTGCAATGTCTTCTGTGTGCCTCATGTGGATGACTTGGTCACCTGGCAAATGCTTGTCAATTCAACCCAATCCAAGGTGGTCCAAACCAAGCCTAAGCAACCCTGCTCAAGCTCGTTTACCGTCTGGTACTTGGTACAACTACGACGAGATGAGCTATTTCAGGAACAAGTGATCAAAAGTTGTCAATGCAAGTCTGCCCCATGAATGAGCAGTTGGCTGATCAGAAGATGTTGCTGTCTTATGCTTTTGTTTGTTTTGATTTTTTTGTAATGTGAAACAATCTGATTTGTTTATAAATAAATTGTCGTTCACAATTCTGATATACAAGTATAGTTACATGTGTGTGTATGGCATTCCCCTATGATACTTACATCAAGGACTATGTTCTTTAAACAAACTACTCTTGTGATTCTTCCTTTCAAGTAGTCGCTCATAATTTCCTCGAAAACTCTAAGTACTCGTTTCATTCTAAGAAACGAAGTACAGAAAATAAAGTGACATTATGAGTAATCGTGCTTTTGCACATCTGTGCCTTTAAATCCTTGGTTAGAAAACTAAGGTATTTTTTTTCAATCTCATACCCATATCATTACATTCTGGTTTTCATAACAATATACATAGTATATGTTTTTCAAAAACAACCTTCATGATTTCAAAATATTTCATATAATTTGAAAACAAATTTAACACAGTATACTTATGTAATATATCAAGTGCATGATTTCAAAAGGCATTACCCATGTTTTCAAAAACCTTATACATAATTTTAAAAATTCATCTCGCATGATTTTAAAACATTTTTATAAATATATTTATCTAAATACACCTACTTTATGATTTCAAAAGTATTATGTAAGGTTTCAAAAAACATTAAACACATTTCTAAAAGAAACCCCATGCATAGTTTTCAAAATTTTTTTTTTCTCATTGACTTAACCTTCAAACTCTGCTTCATATGTCGCCTTGGAATATCTAGCGCCTCAACTTCATGAGCATTTTACCTCGTGTATCGACTTAAGCACGTCTAGTGCAAGGTTTTGAAACGCCTCCCGCTTTTCAAATCCCAAAATCCATATGGGATCTTCTTATCTTCACTCGTGGATGTTTATTGCTTAAACCGGAGTCCTTAATTGGATTCCTTGTGTACCTTAATTCGAATATTACGATTCCTTGTAATCGAAATCAAATTTTTCTTTTTAAAATCTTCCTATCTTCATAGTTAGATTCTTGAAAATGTTTAAAGTGCCAAATGGAATCAACGGATTGGATTCCTGGTGTGCTTTGAATACATGTGCACAATTAACAAATAAATTAACAAAATGATAACAAATTTAAAATCAAGTTAAACAATTTTGTGATTATGTGTTATATGTTTTCTTTTATGTTTTGTGTTTTGTGTACCCTAGATATTCGTTATCCAAATCCTCGTAGAATCTTCCATATCCTCATATGAGGGATTCATATTAGGATATTCAAAAGGTACTACCTTAAATCCTTAATGGGCTTCTACATGATAGTTAAGACCCTTGGATTATATAGTACCGTTCCATAATTCAAAAGAGACCCTTTTAGTGGTCTAGTTAAAAAGATTGATTCAGAATCTGGTTAAGAATGACATGCGGTGATATAGCTGAACAGACTCCTTGGTAGTCTATTTAAATCATTTATTGATTTAATTAAAAGGACTCTAGGATGATCTAGTCACACTCATCACAGGTTCGTTCATTTGGTTTTCCCCTACACATTATAAAATACACTGTGTGAACTATGCAAGGAATTACATAATTATGGACACGTACATAATTATGAAATTCAATGCACAGGAATCCAGTGAGATTTATTTTGTGTAAGAACTGATAGTGGCAACAATAACGAAATGTGAACAATGTAATGGAGGTACGGTACACGCACCAATGGCGCTTCATATACTTGTATATAAGTGTCCCTCTTACATTGCAAGCATGATGTTATTTAAAGTTACTAGAAGTTCAGGACTCTAACCAGTGTTGTTTGATCTTTTCAACTTCATGTTTCAAACTCTCACAAGTTTACTCTAAATAAATTTCGGGACGAAATTTCCTGTAGTAGGGGAGACTGTGACACCTGTGCCTCCACGGCCGTCAGACAAACACCAAATCAATGAAATATTGTATTTCATACTTGGGATTTGTAGAAATATGTGTATCATTTGCACAAATCAATTCTTGTTCGATTTCGAGCTCTAAATCGCTTTCTGGGAAGTTATACGCGAACTGGTTCGTAAACGCAGTCAGTTTAACGCAACAAACACTCCATAATAGTGACATAGTCTTAACATACCTTAAATAACCTTTACATAACTTAGAAATAAGTTTTGAAGGGTTTGGTATGCCGAAATCAAGTTTATTCGCTTACAGGGACTAAATTCGACAAACTGCGAAAGTATGCCGATTTGTACTGTAACGAACAATCCGGAACATGACCATAAGTTAAACATACCCTAAATATCCTTTACATAGCTTATAAATAGGCTTTGAGGGGTTCGGTGTGCTAAAATAAACTTTTTGGTCATTCAGGGACTAAAAGCGTCAAAAAGTGCATAAGTTTGCATTTTCGCGCATATCTTACGTTCTGAATACCTCCGGAGATCCAAAAATTTATGTAATCATTAAAATATTTTATTTTAATAATTGGCATGAGAAAAATCCATTCGTCGCATAGTTTGGATCGTTTTTCGCGACCGTTCGTGTTTCGTCGTAATTAACCGAACAACGCAACCGTATGACCTAACGAACCAAAATCCGAGATATTTTTGAGCATGTTTCATGTTCCCTATACTTTAACTTCATTTTAGAGCATTGAAATGGGATTAACGGGGCTTAAACGTGTCAAAAATGCATCAAAAACCATGTTTTGCACATTCAGGGATCAAAATTGACAATCTGCCATAGTTATCTTAGGAAGGGACCAAAGTTGAAAATCTGATTTCCAGATTGTTCAGTTGTTCCCCTCATTTGCACATGGTTTTAATGAAACTAGGGGCTCGGTTTTCGATGAACGATCCTAACGGTCTTGGTTTTCCTATAAACACCCCCACCGTCTTGCTTCAAAATTCACATTTGATCTGATTTGGCTCTCTAAGTTGGAGTATACACTTCATACCTGAGAGTAATCGGATCAAAACTCTATAGCTTGGACCCGTTGTAAGTCCTCTTTCGTTCTTTTATGCGTTTTAAAGCACGAAAGTCAAACTTTGTTTGACTTTCTGCATTGACCAGTTTATGGTCAACATGAAGTTCATTTGAATTTCATAACGTGAGCGTAATCACGATGGTTTAGTCTCTTGTGACTATACCTACTGATTACCACGTTATCTAGGCATAGTGACGAGTCGTAGTTTCGGCCAGAATGCGTATTCTTGCGTATTTTGCAACCAAACTACTTTCGGGTATCAAAACCATTTTTTTATACCAAACCTGTTTTCTACCTTCATTAAACATGTTTTAACATGTTTAGCTCGTCACTTTAGGTTTAGTGCTTATATAGGGTCGTAAGGTAAGCGGTCTAAACAACTGCTTAGACTTTCGAACCCGACCCGTTTGGTCGATCATTAGGATCCGACCAAACACACTAGGTGACCATAGTTGCATAGGGAATAACTTCCGAGGTTATACCTTATGGTCACTTTGTTTAAGTAGTTGTATAATAGGTAGTTTATATGCCTTAGGTAAATGACCAAAATGCCCTTTTTACACATAAATTCATTTTAAACATATAAAACCTAAATTTTGACATCTAAACTAATTAGGAAAAATTATATGATGTGTTAAGGCATATAATACTTTTCATAGGACTAGTTAGGCGGTCCGAACGCGTTTTACTCGAATGACGCGTTAAAGTGGTGTAAGCTATCTTAACGAGTCGTAATGGGTCGTAAGCACATAGCATAGGTTTCATTTTAGAATGTTGCCTTTGTTAAACCATATTACATGAGTTCCTATACTCATTTGGTTTACGAAACCTCATTCTATCCGATCTTCCGATTTAGGTCCGGTTATTTATGTAGTTATCTATATTAGGTGCCGTTTGATTCCGTGATCCTTCTAGCTTTGCTTGGTTGTTGTTCAAGACTTCTAAGCACCCTCAAGTGAGTACATAGTTCCCCTCTTTTTCTGTTTTTTTCAAACATTTTGGGGTGAAACACATGTGCCTACTTGTTACTTTCGTGCTTTCCATGTTTTCATATCATATGCTTGCTATGTTCATTAGTACAATTATAGTACATGATTTCATTATGTTTTGCTATGTATGTTCACTTAGCATGCTAGCACATTGTTTTACATTCATTTCTTTTGCTATGTATGTTCACTTAGCATGCTTGCACATTGTTTTACATTTCATTTTATGCTATGTATGTCCATTTAGTGCATACTTAGTACATTGTTTTACATTACATTTTCTGTTACATATGTTTACTCAGCATATGAACACATTGTTTTACATCTCTACCTTGTATGTTTACTTAGCATACTAGGTACATATTTTTCAAAAAACATGCTTACATTTGGTATATCATTTGGTTTGTTTAACGAGACTAATATATTCATTAACACCGATCATGCCGCTCGGTAGTAGGTAGTGGTACCATAGGACTTGACAACTCCCATTCCTGAAATCCTAGGTTTGTTTGGGTGGAAGGAATGACCGAATCCGAATACATTTCTAGGTAGTCCTTTGACTTTGTTCTAGGGTTTATCCTACAGTCGTAAGGCTTGGATGTAGACGTTTTACAATACCGCATAGATGTTTGTATCAGTAAAGCATGCATTATTTTACAAAACATAACTTTTGATTATAATTTATCAAATGCATTGTTTTGTACATTTCTTTCTTATAGGGTTGAGTAAATGCTTTTAATCCATAAACGCATTTATTCACTATACATTACATTTGGTTATACATAAACATTTTTACATTGGTGGTTTGTTTTGGTAAATGATTTAAATAACGAGGCGTGTGTAATAAGATAAAAGCATGGCGGATATGCCGCTGGTACTTCCTATATATAAGTGCTTTTATTTTATTACATATCGTAGCGTTATTTAAACCATTTCAGGTTAGACATAATACATTTTACACTTATATCATATCTTCATGAAACATTGTTTTACAAACAACATATTTTATACAAACTCATTTTTACTTGGTTATTCATTTCATTCTGCATTGTTCTTTTATATTTTCTGATTTCTCATCACTTTTGTATGATTTATAAAAGAAAACATTTTTCAAGGATCATGACTAACTTTTGTAAAACATATTTTTCTCTAAACTTATAAGTCATGAATCCTAAATCAATAAAACCTATGTATCTCACAGGCATTTTTATGCTGACGTACCTATTTTCACATGTGTTTCAGGAAATGATGCATAGGATTAATCAAGATACACTTAGGCGGACTTGGGCATGCAAGACTAGTTAATTATGTTATGCTTCGTTGTTGTTAAGACATTGTAATTTCTTTTAAATCAATAAAACAACATTTAAATTTCCATGTGTTATGAAACAATGATTCTGTTACAACACTCCCCGATGATTCCGCCACGATTTGTTGTTTTACATGGTCGGGGTGTGACACATGCTTACCTCAAGGTAGAGACTAAGCATACTCTTCTTAACACACCCGCTAACAACGGATACTAATATCATTACATAACTTCCATTCGATTCGTTCATGACGAACAAACATATTCTTTACATTATTACCTCATACTCCGATATGAGAAAAATGGACCGAGTTGACTTTCATTCATTACATACTTAACTTCCCATACCCGGTTCAACTACAAGAACCGGATATGATGCCTTATCTTTTGTAACTTATTCATTCCTCACAATCCGTTTGTGACGGATCTTACTTTTACTTTAGAAGAACCATAGATTTCAAATCTCACAATTTTAACATAACAACACAATACAATTGAGACTATTATCCATATGACAACATTATAGAATATGATGTACACTAACGTACCTCGATCTTGTGAACCTTCCGATTTCCTAGTATTGGATCCTTCTTCCTTCACGCCTATAACAACACATTCATTCGTTTATTTAGTACAACCAAATCTCATTCATTCATCTTTCAAATCATACATATTATTCTTCTAAGCATTTCATCAAACACTTGGTGGTCATCATATTTACAAGCATAATGTACAAGCATACAAAGCATGAATTCTTACTAGTTTATCTTATAATTCATCAATAATATATACATGTTCATACCTTTCTTTTATCCTACATAAATTTCTAAGATTCAAGCATTACAACATCACCATATTTCAAGATTTCACATAACTATGATCATTTTGATCATCCTATTCATATCATAATTTCACAAGGTGGGTTTTTACCAAAATCTTTCAAATAACCTAAAATCGAACATGATTTTTGTTCTAGAAGGTAACCCTAACTCAGATTTCTCACATTTAGACACAAGAATTCGAGATTGGGTTAAACCCCTTATCCTACAATTCATGAATTCAGAAATTAAACTTACCACTTCTAAAATTGAGGTTAGCTACTCGAAATTAGGGCTCATGCATTAGATTTTTCCTTTGATTCAAGTTTAATTGCTTGAATCTTGATATTAGGGTTTCACCCTCTTGCTTGCTCCCCTGTTCGATCCACCAGAACCCCACACACAGAGTGTGTTTGGGTTTTGAGCTCTTTTATTATAATCACCCTTAATTTGGATATGTTACACCTTTAGTCCCTCAAGTTCATTTACTTATTTAATTTTAAACCTCACCCTTTTATTATTTATATTATGCATCAAATCCCATTAACTAATTTAACTTTTAAAATAAACTTTTTAACTTATCAAGTAAACATTCTTGGGGTGTTACAAGTCTATCCCCCTTAAAAAGGGGTTTCGTCCCCGAAACCTAGCATATAACAATTTAAACATTTACACACCGAAGAGAAAAGGGTAGTGCTTCCTCATTTCATCTTCCACTTCCCATGTAAGTTCAGACCCTTTCCGGTGTTACCATTGAACCAACACTTGTCTAACGGCTTTGTTGCGAAGATTCTTTACCTTAACGTCTTTAATGGCTATTGGTCTTTCGACATAACTTAACCCCTCTTCCAACTCGATGTCATCGAGAGGCACTAAAGCTGTTTCATCCGCAAGACACTTCCGCAACTGCGATACGTGGAAGGTATTGTGGATCCCGTCTAGTGTTAACGGTAATTCCAATCGATATGCAACCTTTCCAACTCGAGCCAAGATTTTAAACGGTCCGATGTAACGAGGACCTAACTTACCCCGTTTACGAAAACGGATAATACCCTTCCATGGAGATACTTTCAATAGAACATAATCTCCGACTTGAAACTCGATAGGACGCCTTCTCTTGTCCGCATAAGCTTTTTTCCGATCCTGGGCTACTTTCAGTCAGGCTCTAATCAAATCAATCTTTTCATTCGTCGCTGGTATTAAATCACTTGGCGCAAGTTCTCTCTATGTCGAGTTAAATCTAGTATCCCGAGTTAAATCTTTTCATTCGTCGCTGGTATCAAATCAATCTTCTCTTGTCTGAGGGTGATAGGTTGTGCTTATGTGTTGCTTTGTGCCCATACTTTCATGAAACTTCTGCCAGTAACCAGAGGTAAATCTAGTATCCCGATCTGAAATGATTGACACGGGCACCCTATGTCGAGTTACGATCTCATTCATATAAAGTTCCGCCATTCTCTCAGAAGAGTAAGCTTCTCGAATAGGTAAAAAGTGGGCAATTTTTGTGAGTCGGTCTACGATTACCCATATTGCATCGTGCCCCTTTTTCGTTCTAGGAAGCTTGGTTACCAGATCCATAGTTAACTCCTCCCATTTCCAGACTGGAATTTCCAAAGGTTGTAACTCCCCATACGGTTTTTGATGTTCTGCTTTCACTTGGGAGCATGTTAAGCATTTCGAGACATACTTTACAATATCGCGTTTCATACCCAGCCACCAATAATTTGTATTCAAGTCCCGGTACATCTTGGTTGCCCTGAGATGAATTCAGTATCGTGACTTATGAGCCTCGTCGAGTAGAGCAGTCTTGACTTCGCAAAATCGTGGTATCCAAATTCGACCGAATCTTGTTTTAAGTCCGGTCGAATTTTCTTCTAATTTATCGGCTACACCTTTTACTCTTTCTTTCTTTAGGTCTTCCGCTCCAAGCGACTTTATTTGGGAATCTCGTATCATATCAAGCAAACGTGGAGTAACTACCATCTTCATGGATTTTACTTGAATCAGAAGTGGGGATTCTTTTCGGCTTAACGCGTCCGCCACCACGTTCGCCTTTCCCAGATGGTAAAGGATATCGCAATCGTAATCTTTAATCAGTTCCAATCATCTTCGTTGCCTCATATTCAAGTCTTTCTGTTCAAAGAAATATTTGAGGCTTTTGTGGTCCGAGTAAATTGTACATCTCGTACCATATAGATAATGCCTCCAAATCTTTAAGGCGAAGACCACCGCGGCCAATTCCAAATCGTGTGTCGGGTAGTTCACCTCGTGTGGTTTCAATTGTCGTGAAGCATATGCGATAACCCTTCCCCTATGCATCAAAACGCAACCTAAACCCTGATGTGAAGCGTCTGAATAGACAACCAGGTCTTCAGTCCTATCCGGTAATGTCAAGACCTGGGGACTCGAGAGTTTCTCCTTCAATATTCGAAAGGCTTCCTCCTGTTCTTTACCCCACACAAACTTTTCTTTCTTCCTCGTCAGTTTCATTAAGGGTAATGCTATCTTCGAAAAATCCTGTATGAACCTTCTGTAGTACCCCGCGAGGCCTAGAAAACTTCTTACTTCGGTTGGATTTTTCGGGGAAACCCATTTCATTACGGCCTCAACCTTTGACGGATCTACTAGAACACCTTCCGAATTGATCACATGACCCAGAAACTGCACCTCTTTGAGCCTAAAGGCACACTTTGAGAATTTCGCATAAAGTCTTTCCTTACGGAGAGTTTCAAGTACTTCACGCAAATATCTCGCATGTTCGGCCTTACTTCGCAAATAGACTAGAATATCATCTATGAACACGATCACAAATTCATCTAGCATGGGTCGGCATACACGATTCATAAGAACCATAAACGCTGCTGGAGCGTTCGTCAACCCAAAGGACATAACTAGGAACTCGTAATGTCCAAATCGGGTTCTAAATGCGGTCTTTGCAATATCTTCTTCTCGTACCCTGACTTGATGATATCCCGAACGTAAGTCTATCTTTGAGAACCAATTCGCCCCTTGTAACTGATCAAAAAGGTCATCAATTCTGGGTAAGGGTGTGACAACCCTCACTTTTATAGGTATCCGTACAGTTAATTAATACTTGATTTATGCTTAATGATTGTGCTTGATTACAACTGTGATTTAACTGCTTTTTGTTTTCTGAAACATACATACTCATGCATCACATTTTATACTGTCACTCCATTTATTTCACACAAACATTAGTGACAAACTTGATGCACAAAGCACAGTTAGCACACTGAGCGGATAACCCAGAAACATGCTGACAATGCCAGCACCTAGACAGACAATATTTTTGAGGCTAGTATGAGCTAGAATTAGAATACTACACTAGTAGGGAGTGTAGGGGAGTGAGGACCATAAAACTGCGTCACTAGGTGATAGTTATAGTGCCCGGAAGTGCCTAAAACATACTTAAAGTGCAGGATTCTGCACTATATAACCAAAATTCAGCATTTAACAATGCTAGTAAAGTGCAAAAACTTGGCAAAATAGTCCTAGACACTTTCCCAAGTGTTGGGAATTAATCGTGTCACTAAAAATAATATAAAAGACACTTTAAAGCTTTATTTAGCACTTTAACGGATCAACATCCAACCGAACAACCGGACTTTACCCGGAACATAAAAATATTGTTTTCACTTTTCTGAGCTAGTTAGGGACCCCGAACACCCTAACACACCTTATATTACATAACACACAATAACATACTAACTAAACACTTTAAACTTAACTAGATTGTAACTAGTTCCATCACAACCCAACCCCCTACCCCCCTACTCGACGGTTATGTGGGGTGGGACAACCCCCACATTCTTTTGATTATTTTAATTAAGATGTTGTTGGTTAATGGAGCATTTTATATGATGGTTAAAGAACAAAGATGGTTTATAAATAAACACATAACACAATCACCTTCTCACTTCAACACCCATCAAACTTCAAGCTTTCTCTCTTCCTCCTTCCCCACTCTCGGCCGCCACCCATCATCACCATATCACCATCATCAAGTCTTGTTCAAGCCATTTTTCATACATCCAAAGGTGTTAGAGGTTCAACAAGTAAGCTTGGTGCACTCGGAAGCTCAAAGACCACTCTAGTTTTCTTTTATCCACCACTTTTACGCTTTGAAACTCCCCTAGCCTTGTGCTAGTAGTAAGTGTTTTAAATCTTCATCTTGTTCTTATTTTTAGTGGTTAGTAGTTGATTGAATGATAAAATGTTAAGAAACTCTAAAGAACATAATCAAAGTCTTGAAACATAAAGGATAAAGAATGGATAAAAGATGAAGTAGTGTTAAATAATGTTGAAATCATGTTGATCTTGTGTGGTTATGATTATTGGATGTTGTTTGTTAGTAGAAGTAAGATGGATCATCATCTAGACTTGCTAGATCATGTTTAAGAACATGAACTAGCAAGATGTAAATGTTAGAGATATGAAGGATGATGAAACCATCCATACATGAACTTTGAACTTGAATAAATATAAGTTTTCTTGAAAAATAAAGATGTAAACTTGTAGATCTAAAGATATATGAGTGGGTTTTCGAAAGAACCAAGTGAGAAATACTAGTTTTGTTAAAACTCGGATCTTGTATGAACTAAAGACATTTTTAGTAAGTAAACAAGTGTATGAACACTTGTGTAACAAGAAAATTTAACAAAGAAATATTTTTGGAAAATAAGACTAGAAGTTGTGAAAATACATATTCTTTAAAACTAAAGTTTGTAAGAAACCAATCAAATTTTTAAAGGTAACAAGACTTACTAATTATGCTAGTAAGTTACTACTTGTTTTTATAAACTTTCAAGTTCACAAGTTTATGGTTCATGTTTATTTTTGGTCAAGTTGATGATTAAAGATTTTTATATTGTTGGTTGGTAAATTATTTGAATGATTTTTACAAAAGAAAATGATACGCTAGTAAGCGTGGACGCCTCCATTTACAAAGGAAACTCTGGCGAAATTTTTCTAGAATTTCAACACTTAGAAATATTTTTCCAATAAATATTTACAAATATACTTTTAACTTTATTTCGAAATAAACTTCGCCATGGTTTTTATTACAAAAATATTAAAGTGCCGGAGGTTGATTTTAGTAAATAAAATTTGATAAATATATATTTAGAATATATATTTATTTCTAAAACTCTTGTGTGATTAGTTGTTTATTTTGAGAACTAGTTATATTATTTTTAGGGTAAAAATAATATAACTTATGGCACCATAAAAATTACGACTCCAAAATAATACTAAAACTCTCACAAAATAAACACTTGAGTTAAGCAAGTATTGTTATAATACGAAACGCTAAAACGTAACTTATGTAATTTTCAGAAAAACACTCTTATACGTGTATTTTGGTAAAATATTATTTTGGAAAATTCATGAAGTAAAATATAATATTTTTGGGAAAAATATATATATTTTGGAGTTTAGATGTTTTAGACAAGTAAATTAAATATATTTGCTAAGTGGGACTTAAAATATATTTTTCGGGATTATGAAGTGTACATGTATAAATACCCCCATCCTTGGGAAGGAAATACACTTATAAAATAAATAAGAAGTGTGAATAGGAAATAGTTACCTAACTATTTCTCCAAAAACGTTAACCCCTAAGCCAAGGCACGTCCATCCGTCTAATAGGCATTAGTACGTGTAGGTCGTCACGCAGCAGATTGAGTTTGAGACTTACGTTTCAGGATACGCACTTCTGTGAGTTCATGTCCCCCTTTTCTCTTAACTGTTTTCAGTTTTTATACTTCGGGGGTGGAATACATGTTACAGTAATTACAGACACTTTATACATGGTATGGTTAGCTTAAGGAGGGTATACTACTTAGATCATGTGAGTGGGTAGGTGGAACTTGAGGCCATTAATCCTCGTTGTAGGACCGAGGGTCATGAGCGGTAGATCTATTTGGGTGTAGCGAGCCCAACTCCTGAGTCCACTGTGCGGACCATGGGGTGACTTTGAGCCCGACGCAAAAATCTGCTAGGTTTGAGTCTTCCTGCATCACTTCACACATATCATTGGCTTTGCAACCCAATGGTGATCTCTTTTTCCTTAATTGCTACATACCAGGGATTTTCATACATATTACAAAGGTTTATACGTACTCACTTTTACATGAACTCGCTCAACTTTTGTTGATTTTTCAAACTACATGTATTTCAGGAAACTAGGGGATTTGGCAAGGTATGCACTCTCGTCAAGCTGCGTAGGAATAATGATGTCATCCGAGTTTAGGAATTGTGACCTTTACCTGGACGGGTTACAAGTCTTAAACTGTGTTTTTATTCATGTCTTTTGGTTGTGTCTTGTGAACACATTTTAAATTATGTCATATCGTAATCTGTTTTAAGTGTCGACTTTTAAACAATGTTGTCGTGTTTACTTTTAACAACTTGATGAATGGATGAACATCATATGTTTTATTTCATATAGTATGGTTATGATATTTGCTATGGTATTAAGAAGTCACACCAAAATAAACCCACGCTTCCGCAAAGCCATGGTGTGACAAAGGGGTAATGGTTCTTTATGGTTATTTTGTTCAGTTCCCTATAGTCGACGCACATGCGCATCGACCCATCCTTCTTTTTTACAAATAGGACGGTGCTCCCCATGGTGACACACTCGGGCGTATAAAGCCCCTATCAAGAAGATCTTGTAATTATGTCATTAACTCCCGCATCTCGGTGGGAGCCAATCTATAGGGAGCTTTCGCTACCGGTTTCGCACCCGGGTTCAATTCGATGCGAAATTCTATTTCTCATTCGGGAGGGAGTCCCGGCAATTCCTCCAGAAATACATCTGGAAATTCGTTCACGATCTCAACATCTTCAAGTTTCGGGAGGCTTTGTCGAGCGTCTACTACATAAGTTAGGTATGCCCTACTCCCGTTAAGTACGTATTTAACGGCTTGAACAAGGGTACACAATTTTGTTTCCACATTTCTCTCCCCTTGAATACTCAGTTGCCTTCCAGTTGGAGATTGAACAAGCATTACCTTATTTTCACAATTAATCTCCACATGGTGTCGTGCTATCCAATCCATACCTATTATCATTTTGAATTCCCCCAAAACCATAGGTATGAGGTCGATATCGAATTCTTCATCTTCTATAGTGAACTTACAATTTCTACAAATATCGTGTAACACATATTTCTTACTATCGGCTATTTCTACCTCTAAAGGGATTGGCGTTTGTTCAATCTTAAATGAAGGATGTTGCGTGATTTCATTGGAAATAAACGACATAGTGCCTCCTGTATCAAACAAAACATACACCAGTATGGAGTTTAATAAAAAGATACCTGAAACCACATTCGGATGAGACTTGGCTTCTTTGGATGTGATTTGAAACATCCTCCCTTTCGCCTTAGAGCTTTCCTCATTCTTTCCCTCCTTCTTTGTTCCTTGTTGGAGTTTAGGACTCTATGACTTAACATGCCCTTTCTGGAAACAGTTGAAACATGTCTTCGGGTTGCTAGGGCACTTGTAGGACGTATGCCCTTCTTCACCGCATTTATAGCACCCCTTCTTACCCAAAAGGCATTCCCCCGTGTGAAGTTTTCCACATGTCTTGCAAGGAGTAATACCACCCTTAGACTTATCTTTCCTTCCCTGATCTTGAAACCTCGCCTATTTAGATGGACTTGCATTTGTTCCCTTTTCTGTTGACCTCTTTTCACCACATTCCTCCTGTCTTTTAATCTCAATTTCCCTATCCCGTGCCAAATTGATAAGCTCGTCAAAGGTCTCACATTTTGAGGGAGTGATGAATTCCCTAAATTGTGACTTCAGTATGCCATAAAAGCGATTGATATTCATTCTTTCGGTCTTCACAAAGTCTCCACAAAATTTCATCTTATCCAAGAAAGTGTTTGATATTTCGTTTATCGTCTCGTTTTTCTGTCGGAGGCGTAAGAAATCCTCCTGAATCTTATCAACGGCCGACTGAGGACAGTGATATTTCATGAAGGGTTCCTTAAATTCTTGCCAAGTCATCATTTGGAGTCTATCCTCACCTACTTCCTTGCTATATGCATCCCACCAATCTTTCGCCTGAAAAGAGAGTTGACCCGTAGCAAACATCACTTGATCTTCCTTATCACACCGACTTCGTATAAACACTGCTTCTATGTTCGAGATCCATCTTTGGCATGCTATCGGATCGATTTTTCCATCATACGTTGCAGGATTGCATGCCATGAAATCTTTATATGTGCATCGCCGTTCCTTGATTTTACCTTTAGACCCCTCAATCAATTCCTTCAATTCTTCAATCTTGCTAGTCATCATTGCATCCACAACTCCCAACACTCTACTTTCTACTTCTTGAGCTAATCGTGGAAGATTAGCTTGCATAACCCCTTCCGCCACTTCTGTGACTTTGTTATTAAATGCTTCTTGACGAGCCGTATCATCATCATCATTAACACTTCTTGCGTCTGCCATCTACACAACATCATGTTTTGCGTTTAATACGAATCATAAACTTTTCAATACATCGTAGTTCATTAGTCCGTAATTACTACATTCGCATTCTTACATTTTAAACTTTACTCGCTTTTTAAACTTTCATCATTCATTTGTGTCATTCGACACATTACTTTCGATTTTTACAAATTTCTTTCCATCATAGCCACTAATTGTGGTTACATATATCATGTTAGGCCTTATATGGACCCTTCATAAACATTGAATAGGCTTTCAGACAATTCGGAAACTCGAAATGCAAAAAACAATTCAAAACAGCGAGATGGGTTTACGCGTGGCGTCGGCGACGACCGAGAAGTCCGTCGGTGACGGCTTCTGTAAATGTACGTCAGCTAAAAAGCCCCGTAGGCAGCAATTTAAGCCGTCGGCCCAAGTAAGGGCGTCGGCTACGCACAGAACTGGCGTCGGCGATGGTTCGTCCGTTGTCGTTTCGCTGCAGTTCATTTTATGGGTGATTTGTTCCTTTTTCGGGTCCGTTTCCAGCCATACGGTTCCTGGAACTCCCCGTATCGCCCCCATATTTATTCTTTCACGTACCTAACTTAAATATTATATCCCAAGCACATTACACATACTAGCATTTTACCAAAACTTAAATTGTTACCTCATTGGCGATCTTGGAGCGAGCACACTTTCGAACGAGCCGTCAGTTTGAGTTCAAGCATCACATCATATGCTCGAATCCCTCAAACCTTGGCTCTGATACCAACTTGTAACGCCCCTAACTTATCATTTTCAAATATCTTAACGTGGATAATAGATGTTAAAAATTTCGGCATGACCCGTACGTAAATAGACCGCTAACACCTGTTTTGTACGGTAAACCATTTCCACATAAAACATCCTTGACAAAAACCCAACACGGAACGTTTAAGTTGTTTACCACAAGACTACTACTAATGAGTTTTTAACCAAACCATAAAGACATCAAAATACTACACAAATTAAATTACATAAGACCAAAAGTTTAGACCACGTTATATTAACTTAAGGCGGAAGCGTGTAGTGGGCGTAGATCAAGTGTGCTCATTCCAAATCGTCTGACCGCCTAGATTGAGGATTTACCTACATTCAATATAAACAATTAAGTTAGTATTTCGTCACTAACACAACTAGTTAATAAACCGATTCATCTCATTCACGGTTTTACATCTTTCAATTACTTTACTAACCGTTAAACGGTTCATTACATGCTTACCTCAAGGTAGAGACTAAGCATACTCTTCTTAACACACCCACTAATAACGGATACTAATATCATTACATAACTTCCATTCGATTCGTTCATGACGAACAAACATATTCTTTACATTCTTACCTCATACTCCGATCCGAGAAAAATGGATCGAGTTGACTTTCATTCATTACATACTTAACTTCCCATACCCGGTTCAACTACAAGAACCGGATATGATGCCTTATCTTTTGTAACTTATTCATTCCTCACAATCCGTTTGTGACGGATCTTACTTTTACTTTCGAAGAACCATAGATTTCAAATCTCACAATTTTAACATAACAACACAATACAATTGAGACTATTATCCATATGACAACATTATAGAATATGATGTACACTAATGTACCTCGATCTTGTGAACCTTCCGATTTCCTAGTATTGGATCCTTCTTCCTTCACGCCTATAACAACACATTCATTCGTTTATTTAGTACAACCAAATCTCATTCATTCATCTTTCAAATCATACATATTGTTCTTCTAAGCATTTCATCAAACACTTGGTGGTCATCATATTTACAAGCATAATGTACAAGCATACAAAGCATGAATTCTTACTAGTTTATCTTATAATTCATCAATAATATATACATGTTCATACCTTTCTTTTATCCTACATAAATTTCTAAGATTCAAGCATTACAACATCACCATATTTCAAGATTTCACATAACTATGATCACTTTGATCATCCTATTCATATCATAATTTCACAAGGTGGGTTTTTACCAAAATCTTTCAAATAACCTAAAATCGAACATGATTCTTGTTCTAGAAGGTAACCCTAACTCAGATTTCTCACATTTAGACACAAGAATTCGAGATTGGGTTAAACCCCTCATCCTACAATTCATGAATTCAGAAATTAAACTTACCACTTCTGAAATTGAGGTTAGCTACTCGAAATTAGGGCTCATGCATTAGATTTTTCCTTTGATTCAAGTTTAATTGCTTGAATTCTTGATATTAGGGTTTCACCCCCTTGCTTGCTCCCCTGTTCTGTAAGTCCCGAATAACCGGATCTTTCAATGATATCAAACAACACCAAGTTTGTGCGGAATCCAAACTTGATGTGATTCAAGAATAAACCGAAGAAATATGAAAGTACGAACCGAATACGAAGAACACACCGAATCACTTTCAACACTTGCACACGATTCTATTACTATCAAAGCAAAATCGTCTAGTACAAGTGCTCACAACCAAATCGCCTCCCACTCTCTGTTTCTCTAGAATTTCTGTAACTAGGAGGTTCCAAGAAGTTCCAACCCTAAAACAAGTTAGAAACTTGTTTATATACATAGACAAGCCTATTTCCCACATGGGCTCCCCTTGAGCCTGCTTGGCCAACATGGCCTAAAGCTTGGACCAAGTGACCTATAAAGGTCCACAACCTAATATAAACTAACCCGGTAATGCCCAGCTCATAACCATAGCTCGTTGTAATAATTTGATGCATCAGTCGCACACTTTAGGGCCTAACAATCTCCCCCTAGACTGATGCCATCAAATTGTCTTCATAGCATGAATTCAGCAACGTCTTCAATGAAGTCTATGGTTGTCTCTATGCTGCAGATGTTGTGGAAGTTCTTGACTTCTGAACTCTCAGCACTGGGTCTCTTTCTTCAGCTCTTGTGGTTAGC
>JARYGA010013827.1:0-71256 GCA_030545235.1 Helianthus tuberosus
ACTCCTTACAACTCTCATCAAATGCCTCACCCTTCCTTTTATTCTATAAATATTAAATAAAGAATAACACCATGCCCGTAATCCCGCGTTGATAGCTTCCGTTTTATTACAGTCATACGACACGTTTTCTTGTTCTTCAATCTTTATTACTTGTTGATGTTTTATTTTGAGCACCTCACCACTCTAAAATATTTTAAAAATCAAAATTTCGTTCCATACGGGCCGTATACTGTTATACGGCCCGTATACACGTTCGTATACATTGTATACGACCAGTCAAACTTATTTACACATGGTGTATACGGGCCGTATACTGTTATACGGCCCGTATAGAATAAAACAACACAGACTTTGTCAAGTTGTTTTATTCTATACGGGCCGTATAACAGTATACGCCCGTATACACCATGTGTATATAAGTTTTCCCATGTGTTAATATTAGGACCCTTTATTTATTGTGCTGGGGAATTTAGAACAAACATTGGATTAATCTATGAGTCGTGTATGACACTTTTAGATCGAAAAAATTCGATGTCTTACTCGAATTTCTCAATCAGATAAAACTCAAAAAGTAATTTTGAAAGAACCGGTATGTAATCTGTGTAGCATGTGAACCAGAGTGTCTAACCAAAGTGAAGGTATTTCGAAATTAGGGACAGGAGCAAAATAATTGCCATCGAAAAATTGCTTAAAAAAATGGAGCCAAATTTGATCTTCGAAATTTTAGTGCAAATATTCAGAAAAATAAATTTCTAGGCAATTTTTTAATGAAGCAATTTTAAAATTCAAATTTAAGTACACTCGACTCTAGGCCTCCATTAGCCCCTTGGACCCCTGCCATGGGCTGCTACCTTGGACCCTACTTCTAGGGGCGTTGCCTCCAGCCACCTACCAAGGGATCGTTGCCTCCTTGGAGCCCCCTTCCCTCCTGCTATGAACGATGTTCCGATTACTTAAATCATGATAATCTCAAACAAATGTATATTCCGCACTCTCCTAAGACCACCCGTCGTGGCAATGATTTTGAGCGTTTTTTTCAAAAAAGCACGCCCCTCCACGCCTTATAGACCGGCCCCCGGGGCGTTTTTGAGCAATAATTTGGGTGGAGCGTTCCAATAACATTTTTTTTAGTGGTTTTTTTTATTTAATTTTTTACACCCCTTTTAACATAATGTTTCACAATGCTCACATCCCCATTACGCTCACTTTAGAAAAACACCCCATAATGCCCAATTGCTAGCTGGATTGCCACATGGCGCAAAACGCCCGGTGTCTTCCGCTACACATGGTCTAACTTGATGTATATTATGATACGGTCAACAAGCCAATTCAATCACACTAAAATAATCAAACACGTTGATCAATTTTTCATTCGGAATTGAATTTGAATCTATCGTTTCGATTTTTCAATTTGTTCATCGATCTCAGTTTGATCGATTATTGTTTTCATTGCCTAGAAAGATTAGGTGTTTGTTTCATTTTCCGTTTTCCGGTGTCTTAATATTATGAAAAAGGGTCAGTTAATTAAGATTTAGAACCAAATTTGGATTTATCATGAATGCAGTCAATGATGATGTCAAGTGTATTCAAACACCTAACTTTGTGACATATGATTGGATCTGGTGCCCATGGCTGGTTTTTAGAAAGACATACATACATATTTCAAACATAGACAGACAGATTAACGAGAGGGGTTTGCATTCTTTACAAAAAAAATATATATATATAAATAAATAAATAAAAAGTGTGTTTCATTTATGCATCGGATCGGTCTTCTTTTGAGGTGTTTGGTGAACAAGTTTGAAAATCCACTTCATTGCATTTGCAGCGCTCTTGGCCGATGACGACTTACAGCTGCTGGTGTTAGCGTTCCGGTGGTGGTGGTGGTCTTCTCCTATTAGTGTAAGCATTGCCATGGTTGGTGCCATTTCAATATCCCTTCCTTCCTTCCTTCCGGTGTGTACTTGTATATACATATAAGGATAAGGATAATATATATACACACACAAACTTGTGGCTTGTGACCGTGTGAGAGTGGCAAACTGTGGGCGGTATGGTATATACTTATGCGGGCGCGTGTCTGTCTATTCTGTGTGTAACATGTTTGCATGTCTCTCTCTGTGTGCCTGTATCCTGTGTGCCTCAGTTGGGAGATTATTTTACAACAACAACAACCATACCCAGTAAATCCTACAAATAGCAAAGCTACTTATAGGGTCTGGGGAGGGTGGGATGTAGGCAGACCTTGCCTCTATCCATAGGGATAGAGAGGCTGCTTCCAGAGAGACCCTCGGCTCGAAAACGAACAACAAACCAACACACCATGTCAAAGAATATAGAAATAAGAAGTCCCTCGTAACAAGAAATTGATCCGAGTGACACGATATAATGTAAATCATGTATAATAGCATGCATACAACATCATTTGGGCATAAACACAAGAAGGCAATCAGCGGGAAAGTCCCTTAAAGAGTAAGAAAAACCTACCTCCTTACAATACACCTAAGACCTTACTGCAATATCTTCTAGAAGTCCTTAACCCTAATCATACGCCTCCACGAAGTCCTATCTTGGACCATGTCCTCAGAAAGATGCAACTCTACTAAATCATGCCTAATCTGCTCATCCCATGTCAGTTTGGGTCTGCCTCTTCCTCTCCTCCCCTCGACAGTAAGAGTTTCCACTACTCTAACTGGTGCCGTCATTTCCCTCCGCTTCACATGCCCAAACCATCTCAATCTCCCCTCCTTAATCTTCTCCGATATACTAGCCACTCCTAATCTTTCTCTAAAAACCACATTTCTTATCCGATCTAATCTCGTGTGTCCACACATCCACCTCAGCATCCTCATCTCTGCTACCTCCATCTTGCGCGCTTGTGTCTTCTTGATAGCCCAACAATCTGTTCCATATAGCATAGCGGGCCTGACTGCTACCCTGTAAAATTTCCCCTTTAATTTAGTTGGGAACCTCCTATTGCACAATATCCCACTGGCTGCCCTCCATCTACACCAGCCAGCCTGTATGCGATGGGTTACATCACTATCTATGTCACCATCTCTTTGCACAAACGACCCCAGATACTTAAATCTAGTTACACGCGGAACCAATTGATCCTCAATGGTGATTTGGGTGTCATCGTCATCGGCTACACCACTGAAATCACAGTGTAGATACTCAGTCTTAGATCGACTAATCCTTAGGCCCTTGCCCTCTAAGGCTACTCGCCACTCCTCTACCCTCGCGTTCAGGCACTGTTTAGTCTCTGCAATCAACACAATATCGTCTGCAAAAAGCATGCACCACGGAACTGTCTTTTGAATCAACTTGGACAACTCATCCAAGACAACCGCAAAAAGAAAAGGGCTCAACGCAGACCCCTGGTGGAGTCCTACCTCCACAGGAAAGAAGTTTGTGTCTCCTACAGGCGCGCGAACACTAGTTTCCGTTCTATCGTATGTATCCTTAATTATGTCTATATATTTCCCCGGTAGACCTCGACCCTCCAAACTATCCCAAATCAGTTGTCGTGGGACAGTGTCATATGCCTTTTCTAGGTCGATAAACACCATATGTAAATCTTGCTTCTTCGCTCTATATTTTTCCATCAACCTCCTTAGAATGTGTATCGCTTCTGTAGTTGACCTCCCTTTCATGAATCCAAATTGGTTTACTGAAACCTGAGTTTCTCTTCTAATTCTAGTTTCAATTACCCTCTCCCAGAGCTTCATAGTGTGACTTAGCAGTTTGATTCCTCTGTAGTTCCCACAACATTGAGCGTCTCCTTTATTCTTGTATAAAGGCACCACGACACTACTCCTCCACTGATCTGGCATTTTTCCAGTCTTGAAAATACAATTGAACAAAAGTGTTAACCATCGGACTCCTTCTTCCCCCAAACACTTCCACACCTCAATCGGTATGTTGTCCAAACCCACTGCCTTTCCTCTTCCCATCTTCATAAGTGTCATCCTCACCTCGTCATGTGTGATCCTCCTGCAGTAGCAATTATTCTGTTGTCGCCTTTGAATCCTGGGATTGCTGCTATCTTGTTGGTATGACCTACCATGGTTGAAAAGATTGTGGAAGTAGGTTTGCCATCTCAACTTAATGTCATGTGCCTTGACTAAAACACGTCCATCCTCTCCTTTAATAAACTTTACTACTCCTAGATCTTGTCTTCTTCGCTCCCTAGCTTTAGAAATCTTGAACATATCATGCTCCCCTTCTTTACTTTCCAAACGTGCGTACATTTGTTTATAGGCTGTGTTTTTTGCATCGGTCACCGCCTTTTTCGCTTCCCTTTTTGCCTTCTTGTATATCTCCCTTACCCTCAACCGCTCCTCCTCATCTGTGCACCTCAAAAGATCTCTAAAACTCTGTTGCTTATCCTTTATTTTGGTATGCACGTCTTTATTCCACCACCAGGACTCCTTATGACCACCAGTCTTTCCTGTTGTGACCCCTAGCGTCTCGTTCGCCACTGTAGTGATCGTAGTCGCCATAGCCTCCCACATCCGGTTTGCGTCGTCACCTAGTTGCATCGATGTCATCGAGTTAACTTTATCTCTAAACATCATACTTTTTTCTCCCTTCAAGTTTCCCCAACGGATCATAGGTCTGGTTTTCCTTTTCCCCTCGGTTAGCCTTACTTTTAGGGCTATATCTGCTACTAGCAAATGATGTTGAGCCGCTGCAGTCTCCCTTGGTATAACCTTGCAGTCCATCCACATCCGTCGATCTTCCTGCCTCATCAAAAGATAGTCGATTTGCGTGTTACGTCCTCCGCTACTAAAAGTGATCAAATGAGATTCTCTCTTCTTAAAGAACGAGTTTATAATTCCTAGGCCGTGAGCTTCCGCAAAGTCTAGAAGGTCTCTACCAGGGTCATTCCTATCACCAAAACCAAAACCCCCATGCACCACCTCAAAGCCATCACTTTCCTTACCAATGTGTCCATTAAAATCTCCTCCTATAAAAATTTTCTCCTCCCTAGGTATGTCCCTTACCACTACATCTAGACAATCCCAGAACTCTCTTTTCACTTGGTCTCCTAGTCCCACTTGCGGTGCATATGCGCATACCACTGTCACTACTTGCTCACCTAATACTAACCTTAACACCATAATTCTATCGTTGTGTCGTATCACCTCAATTACATTCTTGTGCAATTCTATAGACACCAAAAATCCTACTCCGTTCTTGGCCCCATCCGACCCAGAATACAACAACTTGTACCCATTGCGCTCTTCTGCTCTATGTCCTTTCCACCTAGTCTCCTGAAGGCACGCTATCTGTACCCTACGTCTTTTAAGTGCGTCTATCACTTCCAACAATTTACTACTAAGAGTTCCTACGTTCCAATACGCCACACGTAAACTACAACTTCTAACTTTACCCTTACCTGCACCTCTCGTCCTTAGACATGATCTCAAGTAAAAGTCATGGTTTCTATTGTCTATGCTTACGGCTAACAACTAACCACAAGTAACAAACAACGGGCAACACAAAGGGCAAAACTACCAACTCTTTATATTTTATTTATTATTATTATTATTATTATTATTATTATTATTATTATTATTATTATTATTATTATTATTATTTTTTTACTTCTTAAATATCACTGAGCTTCTTGTATTTACACAAATTATAGCCTAAATTCACAAAAATCAACACACAAAATCAAGCATAAGAGAATTGAACAACAAAACTCAACAAAATATCACTGAGCTTCTTGTATATACACAAATTATAGCCTAAATTCACAAAATCAACACACAAAATCAACACACCACACACATTCAACCTACTTCCTAAAATCACAAAAATCAGCACTCAAAATCAATCAGAAGTGAATTGAAGATCTAAAGAGTGGAAGAATACGACCTGATTGAACAAAAATACGATTAAATAGGGTCTGATCGAAGAACAAAACTCGTGGAAAGAAAGCACCTGTAACAGGGGTATCGTGAAGCCGGCGTCGGAGCGAAGAAAAGTGGTCGTTGGAGCTGGGTCTTGTGGTCAGACACTGCCGTCGGCGCGAAGAAAAGTGGTCGTCGGAGCTGGGTCTTGTGGTCGGAACTAGGGTGGTTGTCGGAGAAAGAAAAGTGGTCGCCTTGTACCTGCAAGAAAAGAGAATAGGTCGCCGGAGAATAGGTTTTACCTGCAAGACAAGTGGTCTCCTGTAGTGGTCGCCGGTTGTTTTACCGGCGGAAGAAAGTTGCCGTTGGGATATGTACGGAGAGAAAAAGGGATATGTACGGAGAGATATTCCCTCAGTTGGGAGATTATTTTATTATATTCAATATATAATTAGCTTTATGAATAAATGTTTTTTGTTCATCTATGAAATTAGAATTAAAATGCTTGTATTATAATAAATAATAATGATAATAACAAACGTACGTCTCCTTTACAATGCTATTAATTTTCATTTCATCGAGATGAATTTTCAGTAACAACTTGCCAAATAACGGACATCGGATTAGCTGTACATGTTCAGGGGCACCTTTAGATAACATACTTACAGATAAAAACAGCAAAAATATAAACGAAATAATAATAGCTGTACATGTTAAAAAGAAAGAAAGAAAGCTATTCAGACCGGTTGACCGGAAGCCGTCGCCTCCTCAAGCAGTGGCCTTGTGTTTGAGCGCTCAACAGGATGCTCGCTGTCTTCGTTGTATCTGTCCACGCTCGGAATAAAAATACCTGAAACAAAAGGAAATGTGGGCGACATTGGCATCCATCAATCATTCAATTAATTAATTAATCACTTCTCATCTGTTTTAACATACCTATAAACCAAATTCCAGATGCCAAAAACAGTATTGAAGTTAGGATCAAGGCGGAGGTCCTCCAATTGTTAATTCTGTCCTGCATTACTCCAACAAGAGGAGACGAAGGCACGTCACCAAACACATGAATTGAGACTGTAGACATAGCCATTGATAATGGTCTCAAGCTCGGCTTCACGGTATGCAGACACACAAAGTTTACAGGACCCTGCCGTTTACAATGCAAACTTACCACCATTGTATTATATAATATGTCTGTCATATACTGTTCGATATGAAACAGGAACGTACCTGAGTGGCAAATACCAGTATCTCTCCAATCAGAAAGAAAACTATAAACGCATACAAGTTCTTGAAACAAAACGCACTGAAGCAAAATATTGCACCAAAAAAGGTTGCCGTCGAGAGAAGCTATAGAACATTTATAAAAATATTAAATCAAAAACAAATTAGAGAGACATAATAAACGTGTTGGTGGATTTTGAATGAAGAGATTTACCTTAAAGGCATTAGGGATAGTGGAGTTGATGCGATCTAGGATAAAACCACCTGCCAATGTCCCCACAATTCCACCGACAATTGTAATTCCTCCAAACAACAGATCAGCATTGCTCTGTAACCAATAAAAAAATCTCAGGCTTCTCTCTTTTTCTTGCCACTTAATGAGAGGTTATATGCATGCTTACCATATGATATATGCTATAACCAGCCTTTGGTCCCCAGTATGAATACGCACCAATCACAAAATTATACGCAATATAACCTAGTTAAGATCACCAGTTAGTAAGTAACAATGCAGATAGAATAAGTAAATTAAGTACCTAAAACATTGATGACATATATCTTCTCAAGCAAAAGAGATTTCATTTCTTGCCAAAATCTTTGCAAACCAGAACTGCAACAAAAGCACGTAAGTGACAACAATGATCTCAAATTTTCAGATTAATTGGTTTGAGAACACACCTGGAAGGTTTGTTTAAGCTGTGATTTGACCCTGGGACATCTTTATCAGTTGTAATAACTGCATTGTTACAAACAACTGTGTTCAAGTTTAGACACAACATGATTTTTAACTAAGATACACGAAATACAAAAAGTCGATTGCTTTCAAGAGGCAACTGTCTATCCAATTAACTCAATAACCCTAAGTCAATATTCAAAATCAGGATAATAACCTATGACCTGCTCATATAGACAATTGGACACTATCAATCATATCATTGTCATAGTTAATAATATCTATCAAAAACATCTTTCTTTTGTTAAAGAATTGAAGATGAAGCACCTTCGACTTGTATGGCATTCGTCTCTGAACTTTTTGACCCGGCTGGAGCAAACCCTGCATTATCAAATTGATGAGCAACACTAGAAAAATGATAATATAAAAACAACCTTAAGCTATACTACCACTGCATTAGAGAGAGAAGAGTTATTTTTTTCACAGGTTGGAATGCACCGAGTAAAAGCAAAAGCAGATTACAAGTTTTGAAATAATGTTTCTCTAAATTTATGTAAACTATCTGAATCATGGTATCCATACCTTGCAACATAGAAAATATGTTAACAAACACAATCTAATTTTAATATACCTTTCATTTGCAAAGGTTTCATGACAAAACCTAAAATAGCAAATGGAAGCATTAGGATTGCCTCACCAAAGAATGCATATCGCCAACCAAAGCTATTTCCAACCTAGAAAAGATGGAGAGTCATTAGTTAAAGCAATGAACATCTTATATGAGATATGTCTACTTACCCATCCGCCATAAACATAGCCAAGGGCGACTCCAGTAGGTATGCACATGTAGAATATTCCCAGCCAAGCTGTTCTCTGTAACAAAAGTACAAATGCTCTCAACAACTGATGATAAGTAAGGTTCGTTTTTGAAGTGGAAGTTCCTAGTTTCAATTACTTGATGTTAATCACTGAGAGGGTGACAATATTGAACTCTTGGTTTTAAAAAGCGTGCCTCAGGCGCACTTAAGCGCGAAGCGCAAACTCTGGGGCTTTTTCGCTTAGCGCCTAGAGTAATTACAAGAAGCGCCAAAAAGGCGCGCTTTTTTGGGATTTTCCTGGGCTTTTTTGGCCTGAGGCGCGCGCCTCTCGTACCCGAGGCGTTTTTATGCATCTAACTGTTGTACCTTCGGTTTTTTTGGCTTGTACATGCAGCTAAAATCATACAAAAACCTTACTTATAGCTATATTTTGGGTAGGGAAAGCTAAAAACCTATGGGATATATAAAATATATATATAATTAGCTTGCGTCTCGGGTACGAAAAGCCCACCGCTTTGGCGCTTCGAGCTTTGCGCCTCGGTTTTAGACCTCGTCGCTTTTGTGTGCCTCTCGTTTTTTTTAAACCAAGATTGAACTCAACTTATTACAAGGTTTGTAGTGACAATTTGTCCTGAACATTGGTCCTTAGTACTGAGATACTAAATTTTTATTTAAGCAACTATTTTCTCAACATTATAATTAGTTTCTGCTGCATAACGATCAAAGTACAAATGTTGGTTGGTTGGCAAAAGATGAGACCTGAGTTACTGGAGCATTGTCATCGATGAATGGAGCTGCAAGACTAATGAAAGAAGCCTCACCAACACCAACTAGCCTGAAAAGATAATGGAGAATATGATCAATCGAAACTAAAAAGTCCCAATTCATCAACAGTGTTAGATTGACTGACATTCTACAGGCAGTGATGGACCAAAAATCAACTGAGATTCCACAACCAGCAGCAGCAAAAGTCCAGACAGACAATCCAACACCAATAAGTCTAAAGGGATTAAAGCTCTTGGCCAATGATGCAAATATGGGAGATGCCACAAGAAGTCCAACCATGAAAGCAGAAGAAATCACACCGTCTTTGAAGTTGGTTAGGTCAAATTCACCCCTGTGAATTGACAAGATGTTGAAGCAGAATAAATAAAGTGATATTTTTATCAAAAAAGTAAAAAAGAACTTACTGGATTCCACTACCATGTGAGCAAACTCCTCCGCATACTCTGGGACTCCCATTGACACCATTGCTTGCAATGGCTCCTCGGTCCACATAGTTTATCATGTTAATCACACAGAATATCATAAGCAGCCTGCATATAATCTAACTTAGGGTTTGGCTTCTACACAGACAGACAGAATGAATAATTAAGTTGAAACCCTAGGCATACCTTTTAGGAGTGAACCAAGAAGGAGCAGGTTCGGATTCAGGAGCCATGTCTTGTTTCTCAACAACAGGAGCAGCGGCAGCAGCAGCAGCTTTTGAGTCTTGGTCTTGAACCGCCGCTCCCTCAATGCCCATTTTATTATTATTTATTCAAGCAAACGCTTGAGTGATGAAGGTTTTTGATGGAGAAGAAGTATCTTTACTATATTTTGAGGTTTTTATTTATTTATTTTGAGAACAAATCTGAGTGCAGCTTTTCCTCACCATGCTCTTTGGCTTGCATTATTGGGCTTCAAAGTCAAGTGTAATTAGATGTCAATTCTTTAAATTATTCACACACATATCTCTTCTCTTCATCACTTTTACATGTTTTATTAGTTTATTATAATTATATTATTATTGAAGAATATACTGTAAATTTTATAAATATTTTTATAATAAAAAGAAGAGCTTTTTAAATTATTCCCCATCCTACTGCTTTCTTATTCCATGCTCTTCTCTCAAATTAAAGCAAAAAGTGGCACACCTCTACTCATCTATAGATATATTATATTAAGCTAAAATGATTTACCATCTCATCACTCAAGAGTTTCCTAGTAAGATGATATGATTATTCTTAATATTTGAACCACTGTTGATAGATTTGCAAATTCTTTGTTTTTATTTCCTTCCCAAGTGCATTTCAAAGGAGCCATGGCTGTACTTAACACAAAAGAAAATACTTTTCAATTTATTCCTTTTGTACCGTTTAGTATGGTTTCACATTTTTAACTCCACATCACTCATCATTGTCATGTCATAAAATACCTGTCACCGCATCACACCACTTTCAT
This sequence comes from Helianthus tuberosus, assembly GCA_030545235.1. Lineage (NCBI taxonomy): Eukaryota > Viridiplantae > Streptophyta > Magnoliopsida > Asterales > Asteraceae > Helianthus > Helianthus tuberosus. The sequence goes on from JARYGA010013827.1 coordinate 10,800, forward strand.
TCACTTTTTTTTCACTCTACCCCATGTTCTCGTTTCACTAGTTTTCACGCCTTATTAAAATATAAAAAAGTTTTCTTTTTTTTTTTAAGATAAAAACCTGATTTGTTGATGGGCATAGGGAACACCAACTCCCTGAAGTGTCAAGCCAGTAATCAAGCACAATATTTTAGAATGCATGCACTTCATTAACCGAAACAAGCTATAAATAGCTGAACAATACAACGGCTAGAAACAGAAACAACTAAAAACTAGGAACACGTAACCACTACTCAAGACCCACTATGCAACTAACAGACTCAACTAAAGACCCGGACAAAACAAGAGACCCGGAACAAACTAGTGACCCGGATAACCTTTATTCAACAGAATCCAAAACCCACATAACCACGTATGCATGCATGACCCAATATCTCCTCCCCTAATCAAGATCTTCAAGAAGCATCTTGATTAATCTCACAAATGCCCACACCTTTCTTGAATCCAATGTATGTCTCTTCTTTGACTGGCTTTGTCATCCCATCGGCTAGCTGATCTTTGGTTCCACAGAATTCAAGACCAATCACTTCTTTGTTCACAAGCTCCCTTAGATAGTGATAGCGAATGTCTATGTGCTTTGTTCTTCGATGCATGACTGGATTTTTTGACAGTTTAATGGTAGAGGTGTTGTCACAGTAAATTTTGATTGTTGTCACCTTTTCACCCATTTCTTCAAGCAGACCTTTCATCCAGACGCAGTGACATGCACACACCCCAGCTGCAACATATTCCGCTTCAGTGGAAGATAGAGTTACCACATCCTGCTTTCTTGAACACCAACATACTGCAGCTCCACTCAACAGGCATATATAACCTGATGTGCTTCTTCTATCCTCACTATCTCTAGCATAATTGTTGTCTGCATACACTGTCAAGCCATCTTCCTTTCCCTTAACATACTTCAGTCCCAAATTGCATGTTCCTTTCACATACCTCAACACCCTCTTGGCTGCCAACAAGTGATCTTCCTTAGGTTTTGACATAAACCTCGATATCAAACTTACCACATACATGAGGTCTGGTCTAGTCACAGTTAGATACATGAGACTTCCTACAAGACTTTTATAGAGAGTCTCATCTATATCCTCCCCTGAACCTAACTTGGTCAATACTGCCCCTGGTACAATAGGCACATGCACAGAGTTAGCTTCTTCCATACCGAATCTCTTTATCACTTCTTTTGCATACTGCCTTTGACTGATCTCAATGGCAGTTTCAGTTTGATTAACCTCAACTCCAAGGAAGTATCTCATCTGGCCAAGGTCTGTCATGCTGAATTCCTTCATCATGGATTCTTTAAAACTAGCACACAACATTTTATCATTTCCAGCAAATATTAAATCATCAACATACAGACTTACCATGAGAATCTTGTTCCAAACTTTCTTTATGAACAAGGTGTGATCGTGATCACTCTTCTTAAACCCTTCCTTCTTGAAATAAGTCTTTATCCTGTGATACCATGCCCTTGGAGCCTGCTTCAATCCATAAAGGGCCTTCTTCAATTTGTACACTTTGTTTTTACTTCCATCCTTTATGAACCCCTCTGGTTGCTCTATGTATACAATCTCTTGCAGTTCACCATGAAGGAAGGCACTCTTAACATCCAATTGGTACACCTTCCAGCTTCTTTTTGCCGCAACTGCAAGAAGCATCCGGATGGTATCCCACCTTGCAACAGGTGCAGATACTTCAGTGTAATCAACTCCATGCTTTTGTTTATTGTAACACCTCAGAAATTTCGGGTTCTATAATAAAACGACACGTGTCATGTAAGACAAAACGCGTTGTAAACCCGGAGTTAATAAAAATATTTGACAGGATTTAAAAGTGTCGTCATGTTAACTTTTGCACCTCTGAACGACCTCGTAGTAAATCCCAAGACTCAAAACATGTTAAAAACATCTTGTATATGATAAAGTTCAGTGAATTATAACATTGAATTATTCATAACTTGATGTGGTGGACTCCTACGAAGAAATAGCACGGTAAACCTTTGTTTTCGGCACTTTAAAATGGGTTCAAGTGAAACGGATCATAATGGTAGGGTATGTATATGTTCATGGCACTTTTTAGAGGCCCCTTATTGATAAAACATGGCCCTAAATCGATTACACATCACTTACCCTTTCAAGTGCATGAAAGAACAACAAATCAGCCCCTGATGATGCCCTGCGCATCGTAGCCAAGAAGACCCTACGATGCGCAGGGGGTGCCCAGCAACCTGAAAACAGGCAGCAGCCTGTTTTGTGCAATTGTGACCCATTTGGCCGGTCTTTCTCACTTGTAAACGACCCTTAGACTTCCCTAGACACTAGTAACAGGTGTTGGATGATTGTGGTTGATCCTAGACTTTGTTGTCAACACTTTATGGTGCCTAAGTTCACTATATAAAGCTCATTAGTTGCAACAAACATTCCACACCTTCTCCTGCATTGTGGGATCATTTCTGGAGCTATCAAGCAGCCTTAAGTGATCATATCTCGTGCTTAGGACTTCAGTAAGTATTCTAATCTTTCTCTAATTGCTTTTAGCTTAGTTAATTAGCTAAAAGTCAAACCGTCGTAATTACGGTTTGACTTCGAGATTAGTCTATAATGGCTCAGTCATATCTCGAATTAAAAGTAGTTATAGGTTGGTATTTATGAGGGTAATAAAACCCCAAAAGGGTTTCCCCTGATCACCATCCTAACCAGGTCAAATGTCGGGTCAAACCTTTAATTAAAAAGTCAACAGGATGCTTAAAATGTCATTTATGCATAATTAGCTATCTAGATCATATACAACCTGTTTGATCATTGTTATAACTTAGTAATAAGTGTAAGAACATGTCCAAACATGTTCGACCCGACTATTTCCTGTTTAGACCCGGTTCGGAACCGAAAGTCGCAAAGCTTTGACTTTTGCTTTGACTTCAATTCTGACCCGTTTAGGTATGTTTTAGAAATACCTTAGAGCTTCATTTGGACCAGGTTACATGCTAGTATAACCCTCAGTGATTATACACCTCGGTTCATTAGTTATCCGATTAATACGCATGATTCCGTTAATTGCTCATATGTTGACCATTATGCCCTTTTCACCTTAAAACGAGAATTATGAAAATGTAAAAGTGTAGAAACCTTAGTTACTGATATATAAACTTGTATGCAAAGTTTGACGTCAGTTTGACTTGTAGATTAAGAGTTATGCTCAATATCGCAAAACTAATGCTTTATGTTAACATAATGGCGTAATTAGCGTATAGCCTAGTTAAACATACTTTTTGGTATCAAATCTTTTACCCACTGATATAATATATTATTTAAGGATTTTTAAAGATTTTTAATTAATTTTAGGCTGAGCATAACTCATAGTCGTAGACTTAATCCGGTAATTGTCGGTTTTGCCCTTACGGGCCATAAAATGAGTTTTACATATCTAAACGACTCCAAACCTTTTGCTACTGAATAATTATGATAAATAAATTATTTTAAGCCTTCTGGAAATATAAAAATATCAGATTTAAGTATCGAACCCGGTAATGGCCTTTAATCGCCTAAATTAGCGTTTTTAACGCATAGTATGTTTTAAAATCATATTGGACATACCCGGGTTGATACCTACTGATATATGAGGCAAATTATGATATTTTAACAGTAAACAAAGGTTGATTAACTCAGACTTCGTTTTTGAGCTTTCCGGCTTATGTGAAATTACCAAAATACCCCTACGGGGCATAGTTTGGTTAAAGATGATAAATTTCACATATATGCTTTAGCCTACTGTTATAACTCATCAAATTGAGTATGTTTTCTGTTTACATCAGACCTGTAACTCAGTTAAACATTTAAACTCTTTTACAACCTTTAAAATGACCAAACTACCCCTACGGGGCATAGTTTGTGGTTAAATACGTTTCGGGCATAATGAAAGACATCTTACTGATGTCACAACATATTTGAGGCACAATTAACTTAGGAAACCTGTAGATGGCTCTAATGAATACCCGTCACGCTTATTACGCGTTCGGTTCGGTTTATGTAACAAGTTTACATAAATTAGCCGAAACGGGTCAAACCTTATCGGTTTTATCTCAAAATCCAGAATGTGTTTAGTTTACCCATATTATACAAGTCTCCAAACTTGTCGGGTCTAAATCACATTCTATTCCGGTCTTCGCTTAATAGTGCGTACGAACCGTATCTTCTAGTAAGACTAACCGGTCTAAGCTTAATTAAAGACCCGTTAGCATTCTAATTAATTATTTACACCATCATTCCAGACTAGAGCATTTCGGTAAATGGTACATACGCTTACTTAAGTGAATACGGCTGAGTTATTAGATTCTTGCTAATTAAGACAGGAGCTAGCTCAGGTAAATACTCTTAACTTATTTTCCCTATACGGGCTTGGGATACGGTACTATAAAAGTACCGCTTGGTCGGGTGTATGTAGTCATTTAAATCGGATTGTGATTGATGTACTTACATAACCTGTTTAATATGTATTATTTTACTATTATTTGATGTATGGCCCTTGGGGGTTAAATGACCATGTCCCGGATATCCTTGGCATCATTTTACGAAATGGCCACGACCTAAGCACGGGGTGTAGGCATACACCTGACAGCTGCATTATGTAAAAACTGGTAATCCACTCCGAGGTATCATCCCTGTGGGCATTATACCGGAACTGGTAATCCACTTAGGGGATGATAGCCCGTGGGCATTATACCTGTGGCGTGTCTGTTAATCTAGTCCGGCCCTACAAACCGGCCCTAACGGACAACAAATAAGTAAAACTGTATACAAGATTATATACAAATAATTTTCCCAAGTTATAAAAGATTAATTTTGCCTCTGTGCATTCTAATCAAAGTGTCAAAAGGTTTTGTGCCTGGTGCATCTAAATCAATTTTCTTAAACTCTTTTCAAATGAGTCGGTTGAGTGTATTTACCAGTGAAAACTGACGTATTTTCCAAAAAGGTTAAGTGACAGGTACTAAACGAAATTGGCTGGAAGCTCAGGGCGCTAATAAGGAATCTTGCAAGTTCTATGCGTCTAAAGTCTGTTGAACAAATGATATGTTTTAAAGATCCGCCTGTAGATCCTTTACTTCCGTTGTAATACTGAACATTACTTCATATTCGGAATGTAATAATAAATATCTTTTGCTTCCGCTGTGCATTCATATATATTGTGTTGTTTGACTATTATGTTGCCAACCACGTCACGATACTCCCCCACCGGGCCCACCGGTGACACGTGGAAAGTCGGGGTGTGACAGGTTGGTATCAGAGCCAACACTGAGTGAATTAAACACTAGCCTTTTGTGTTTAATCTCAGTTACACAATTGCACATTCTTGAGTCTAGACAAGAACATAGGACAAATTCTAAAATTCGTTTTATTTTGTCCTTATTTGATTCCTTTGTTATTTTTCTGACTAGCCTATGCATAGAATATGGAAAGTATTCTTCAAGTCAATTACTATAGAAGTCCCGTTTAGGGCAACCATATACTTGGTAATTTTAAAAATGAATGATTATATTTAAAGTATCATTCCTATATTATAAGATCTACCATTATAATAAAATGGCAAAATTTAAAAAGGACAAAAACCTAGCCATGTGTCATATTAAGACAGGGCCAAGATGGTAGTTCCATAATTAGATTCAGATCCTTGTTAACAGTTCAATTTAGGATTTGCTCTGCGTTAATTATTAAAAAGAATCTTAAAGGTAAACCTAGCCTAAATGCCACGGCATACGAGGCCAAGATGGTAGAACCTATTCAAGAGATTCAAATCCTTATTAGACATATGAAAGCATGATAACATGCACAACAAAATGTGATATGATAAAATCACATAAGTTATTTTGGGATATACTAAATTCCCTTAATTATATAATCATTCCGTATGGATGAAGTGCCCACGGGCTATAACTAACGTCCTCTGTGACTAAAGACAGTGGTAGCCTACAACTCCCTGTCAAGAAAAGGTAATGAACTTTGATTCAAACCTTGAAGCCTCGATTCTATAAAATCAAGGCCTATAAATTAAACTTGTCTAAGTGACTAGGCCATTTGTGCTATTATTAAAACCTTAATGCCTCGATCCTCTGAAATCATGGCTTATAAATTAAACTTGTCTACGCGACTAGGCCTTTTGTGCTATTATTAACTTATAATTTAGGAATATAATAAATATCCTGAATAATTATATATTTATCAAATTAACCAATATGTGTATTAAAAACATGGTTAATAAATAGTTCAAAAAGATAAAAACTGTTTAAACTTCCATAAAAACCTTGTCCTTGTTTAATTTTTATGTAGCAATTAAAACTACATGGCTGGGTCGGAGGAAGGGAACAGTCACCCTCTGGAAAATCGCGATGATGAAAAGATTGACATAACCAGATGAGAACTTCGTACATTGATTAACTCAGCTGTATCTAAAGCTGTGGAGGAGAAATTCCAGGAGTATAGTGAGACAAATAGTAAAGCCTCATCTGTACCCCACCCTAAATCCATCCCTAAAACTCATCCAGAGCCTGATAACAAGCCGCCCTCAAAGAAAGATGAGTTAAAGAAAGATGATGATCGACACTCATCTAATGAACACAGTGTTCCACTCAAGAAGATAGTGTTCGATAATGAACCTCATACCAAATCCTGTAACTATAAGTACTTTGTTTCCTGCAAGCCCCGAGATTTTACTGGGGAAAAAGGGGCAGTTGATTGTATGATTTGGTTGGATGAAATGGACACAGTTGTCGATATCAGCGGTTGCGCTGAAAGGGATGTCGTGAAGTACGTATCCCAATCGTTCAAAGGAGAGGCACTGGCATGGTGGAAGTCTCTCATTCAAGCTGCTGGGAAGATTCCGCTCTACAGCATGTCATGGGAACAGTTTGTTAATCTCATTAGGGAGAATTACTGCCCTCAACATGAAGTTGAGGGGATTGAGTCAGATTTCTTATCCTTGGTAATGACAAACTTAGATTGTCAAGCTTACCTCACCAGTTTTAATACCCTGTCCAGACTGGTCCCTTACCTTGTAACACCAGAGCCAAAGCGAATTGCACGCTTCATTGGGGGTTTACCCCCAGAAATCAAAGCCAGTGTTAAGGCTTCAAGACCTACTACATTTAGGTCAGTAGCTGATCTCTCTCTGTCCCTTACTTTAGATGCGGTCAGACTAAGGTCGCTAAAGAAATCTGAAGAAAGTAAGAAGAAGCGTGAGGATGATAACTCACGAGGATTTGAGAAGAAACACAAGGGAAACACTGACTCTGAGAGGTCTGGGTCTGGAAAGAATGGTCAGCGGACAGAGGAAAAGCCAAGGTGCTCGACTTGCCAAAAACGCCACTTTGGAAAATGCAGAATGGAGTCCAATTCTAAATCAGGACCACCTGCATGTGGGATATGCAAGTCTAGGGAGCACAAGACAGTTGATTGCGGGAAGATTAAAGATGCTATATGCTACAACTGCAACGAGAAGGGGCACATAAAGACCAACTGCCCTAAGTACGCGAGGAAGCCCGAGTAGGCCAAGAGATGATGCAGAATAATAATAGTATAATATGTACTTTTCCTTATCAAACAGTTTATGTAGAAACTTATTTAATACTGGCACGTATAAATATATTATGAATAATAAAAGTTGAGAACTGTTGTTTCCACCTGATTAAGACTCCGGTCATTTAATGCCCGGTAGAAAGTGACGATGTTACGTCGAAAATGCTCCAACAAATCCTATATTGATAATAATATCTATTAGAAATCATTTTTCTAATATCCTTATAGCAAACTTTTGGTTGCATACTTAAGGACTCAATATAGTGATAAAAATCGATTGGTTGCCTTAAAAATCAAGTCCATATTGTGAGTGATAAGAAGCAATTAATTATCAAGACTCCTTATGAGACAACCCTCGTAATTACACGTGTCCGTACGATTAATTAATATTAAACATAAAAAAATGGTGGAACTGACCGTCCCCGGAATCGAACCCGGGTCTAGGCCGGCCGCACCCTTTCGCGCGCCTAGCCAACTGGGCTAGGTGCCTAGTTTGTGAAAATCTCCATTCTAATTAATTATAAGCACTTGTACAATAAACTTCCTTATCATTTATCAATGATAATTTCTACTAAGTGTCCTGTTTTTGTTACAGGCAATAATAAATCTTCATGAACCATAAACTTAGCAAAAAAAAAAAAAAAAAAAAAAAATTATCATTCACAAGGTATAACTACCAAGGAAACCGTAGTAACCGATTCTTCTAGCATCGGCAAGGAATCCTTCCGAAAAATCTAAGAGTACTCTCTCTTCGCATAGAGTTCGACAACATATGTTATTTTAATTATTGTTGTCTATCGCCTGCGAATGCCAAACTATGTTGGATAAAAGTGTCATATGAGGATTGGCGTATCCTAGTGTGTCCCATAGATTATTTCCATGTCTGATCAGCATGGAGGTTTAATACATGGAACCCCTGAGATATCCCAATGGTCATATTATGCTAAAAGTCAACTAATGGTATTCAAAGAAGATATCCAGAATAGAATTGTCCAAATACATATTCCCTGGAGAAGAAATATGTGGACTCATAACATAAATGTGTCACTTATTAGGCACAAGCGTGGTTGGATGAACTGGAGCCTGAGATATGGAAACTCTCTGTAGTCTCCTCGTATCTTAACTATCTTCTCCTAAGATTACCCTGCTTACCCCAGGGAGGCAGGTAGAATTAAGATTTATATCCCATTAAGGCTGTATTATTACGAAATCTCCAAGACGGATAGTACCATAATTGGGAGAACCCAAAACCTGATTAAGTAAATTTTAAGATAGGAGACTCATATAGCCTAACTCGATATTCTGAGAGTTGGATAAGAAAGACGGTTCATTTTTGCTTATGCATTGTTACCGCAACCCTATTTTAACAACGATTAAGAATAACCATCTCACCTGAAGATCAACTATTCTATAATAGTTAGGATAAAGGCGTCAAGGCTGCTCCTTGGAGACCTTGTAACGATGGAATGTTAAACATCTATTGTTAGGACAATAGATTGGTAAGTCCAATATTCAAGATCTGAAAGTTGCATTGGAAACAACAAATAAGATCATGCAAATTCCTAATCATCAGTAAGTTGCCATTATTAGGCAGAGAATACTTCCTTTAATTCAGTAAATCTCGGGTCGAGATTTATTTTAAGGGGGTGAGGATGTAACACCTCAGAAATTTCGGGTTCAATAATAAAACGACACGTGTCATGTAAGACAAAACGCGTTGTAAACCCGGAGTTAATAAAAATATTTGACAGGATTTAAAAGTGTCGTCATGTTAACTTTTGCACCTCTGAACGACCTCGTAGTAAATCCCAAGACTCAAAACATGTTAAAAACATCTTGTATATGATAAAGTTCAGTGAATTATAACATTGAATTATTCATAACTTGATGTGGTGGACTCCTACGAAGAAATAGCACGGTAAACCTTTGTTTTCGGCACTTTAAAATGGGTTCAAGTGAAACGGATCATAATGGTAGGGTATGTATATGTTCATGGCACTTTTTAGAGGCCCCTTATTGATAAAACATGGCCCTAAATCGATTACACATCACTTACCCTTTCAAGTGCATGAAAGAACAACAAATCAGCCCCTGATGATGCCCTGCGCATCGTAGCCAAGAAGACCCTACGATGCGCAGGGGGTGCCCAGCAACCTGAAAACAGGCAGCAGCCTGTTTTGTGCAATTGTGACCCATTTGGCCGGTCTTTCTCACTTGTAAACGACCCTTAGACTTCCCTAGACACTAGTAACAGGTGTTGGATGATTGTGGTTGATCCTAGACTTTGTTGTCAACACTTTATGGTGCCTAAGTTCACTATATAAAGCTCATTAGTTGCAACAAACATTCCACACCTTCTCCTGCATTGTGGGATCATTTCTGGAGCTATCAAGCAGCCTTAAGTGATCATATCTCGTGCTTAGGACTTCAGTAAGTATTCTAATCTTTCTCTAATTGCTTTTAGCTTAGTTAATTAGCTAAAAGTCAAACCGTCGTAATTACGGTTTGACTTCGAGATTAGTCTATAATGGCTCAGTCATATCTCGAATTAAAAGTAGTTATAGGTTGGTATTTATGAGGGTAATAAAACCCCAAAAGGGTTTCCCCTGATCACCATCCTAACCAGGTCAAATGTCGGGTCAAACCTTTAATTAAAAAGTCAACAGGATGCTTAAAATGTCATTTATGCATAATTAGCTATCTAGATCATATACAACCTGTTTGATCATTGTTATAACTTAGTAATAAGTGTAAGAACATGTCCAAACATGTTCGACCCGACTATTTCCTGTTTAGACCCGGTTCGGAACCGAAAGTCGCAAAGCTTTGACTTTTGCTTTGACTTCAATTCTGACCCGTTTAGGTATGTTTTAGAAATACCTTAGAGCTTCATTTGGACCAGGTTACATGCTAGTATAACCCTCAGTGATTATACACCTCGGTTCATTAGTTATCCGATTAATACGCATGATTCCGTTAATTGCTCATATGTTGACCATTATGCCCTTTTCACCTTAAAACGAGAATTATGAAAATGTAAAAGTGTAGAAACCTTAGTTACTGATATATAAACTTGTATGCAAAGTTTGACGTCAGTTTGACTTGTAGATTAAGAGTTATGCTCAATATCGCAAAACTAATGCTTTATGTTAACATAATGGCGTAATTAGCGTATAGCCTAGTTAAACATACTTTTTGGTATCAAATCTTTTACCCACTGATATAATATATTATTTAAGGATTTTTAAAGATTTTTAATTAATTTTAGGCTGAGCATAACTCATAGTCGTAGACTTAATCCGGTAATTGTCGGTTTTGCCCTTACGGGCCATAAAATGAGTTTTACATATCTAAACGACTCCAAACCTTTTGCTACTGAATAATTATGATAAATAAATTATTTTAAGCCTTCTGGAAATATAAAAATATCAGATTTAAGTATCGAACCCGGTAATGGCCTTTAATCGCCTAAATTAGCGTTTTTAACGCATAGTATGTTTTAAAATCATATTGGACATACCCGGGTTGATACCTACTGATATATGAGGCAAATTATGATATTTTAACAGTAAACAAAGGTTGATTAACTCAGACTTCGTTTTTGAGCTTTCCGGCTTATGTGAAATTACCAAAATACCCCTACGGGGCATAGTTTGGTTAAAGATGATAAATTTCACATATATGCTTTAGCCTACTGTTATAACTCATCAAATTGAGTATGTTTGCTGTTTACATCAGACCTGTAACTCAGTTAAACATTTAAACTCTTTTACAACCTTTAAAATGACCAAACTACCCCTACGGGGCATAGTTTGTGGTTAAATACGTTTCGGGCATAATGAAAGACATCTTACTGATGTCACAACATATTTGAGGCACAATTAACTTAGGAAACCTGTAGATGGCTCTAATGAATACCCGTCACGCTTATTACGCGTTCGGTTCGGTTTATGTAACAAGTTTACATAAATTAGCCGAAACGGGTCAAACCTTATCGGTTTTATCTCAAAATCCAGAATGTGTTTAGTTTACCCATATTATACAAGTCTCCAAACTTGTCGGGTCTAAATCACATTCTATTCCGGTCTTCGCTTAATAGTGCGTACGAACCGTATCTTCTAGTAAGACTAACCGGTCTAAGCTTAATTAAAGACCCGTTAGCATTCTAATTAATTATTTACACCATCATTCCAGACTAGAGCATTTCGGTAAATGGTACATACGCTTACTTAAGTGAATACGGCTGAGTTATTAGATTCTTGCTAATTAAGACAGGAGCTAGCTCAGGTAAATACTCTTAACTTATTTTCCCTATACGGGCTTGGGATACGGTACTATAAAAGTACCGCTTGGTCGGGTGTATGTAGTCATTTAAATCGGATTGTGATTGATGTACTTACATAACCTGTTTAATATGTATTATTTTACTATTATTTGATGTATGGCCCTTGGGGGTTAAATGACCATGTCCCGGATATCCTTGGCATCATTTTACGAAATGGCCACGACCTAAGCACGGGGTGTAGGCATACACCTGACAGCTGCATTATGTAAAAACTGGTAATCCACTCCGAGGTATCATCCCTGTGGGCATTATACCGGAACTGGTAATCCACTTAGGGGATGATAGCCCGTGGGCATTATACCTGTGGCGTGTCTGTTAATCTAGTCCGGCCCTACAAACCGGCCCTAACGGACGACAAATAAGTAAAACTGTATACAAGATTATATACAAATAATTTTCCCAAGTTATAAAAGATTAATTTTGCCTCTGTGCATTCTAATCAAAGTGTCAAAAGGTTTTGTGCCTGGTGCATCTAAATCAATTTTCTTAAACTCTTTTCAAATGAGTCGGTTGAGTGTATTTACCAGTGAAAACTGACGTATTTTCCAAAAAGGTTAAGTGACAGGTACTAAACGAAATTGGCTGGAAGCTCAGGGCGCTAATAAGGAATCTTGCAAGTTCTATGCGTCTAAAGTCTGTTGAACAAATGATATGTTTTAAAGATCCGCCTGTAGATCCTTTACTTCCGTTGTAATACTGAACATTACTTCATATTCGGAATGTAATAATAAATATCTTTTGCTTCCGCTGTGCATTCATATATATTGTGTTGTTTGACTATTATGTTGCCAACCACGTCACGATACTCCCCCACCGGGCCCACCGGTGACACGTGGAAAGTCGGGGTGTGACAGGTTGGTATCAGAGCCAACACTGAGTGAATTAAACACTAGCCTTTTGTGTTTAATCTCAGTTACACAATTGCACATTCTTGAGTCTAGACAAGAACATAGGACAAATTCTAAAATTCGTTTTATTTTGTCCTTATTTGATTCCTTTGTTATTTTTCTGACTAGCCTATGCATAGAATATGGAAAGTATTCTTCAAGTCAATTACTATAGAAGTCCCGTTTAGGGCAACCATATACTTGGTAATTTTAAAAATGAATGATTATATTTAAAGTATCATTCCTATATTATAAGATCTACCATTATAATAAAATGGCAAAATTTAAAAAGGACAAAAACCTAGCCATGTGTCATATTAAGACAGGGCCAAGATGGTAGTTCCATAATTAGATTCAGATCCTTGTTAACAGTTCAATTTAGGATTTGCTCTGCGTTAATTATTAAAAAGAATCTTAAAGGTAAACCTAGCCTAAATGCCACGGCATACGAGGCCAAGATGGTAGAACCTATTCAAGAGATTCAAATCCTTATTAGACATATGAAAGCATGATAACATGCACAACAAAATGTGATATGATAAAATCACATAAGTTATTTTGGGATATACTAAATTCCCTTAATTATATAATCATTCCGTATGGATGAAGTGCCCACGGGCTATAACTAACGTCCTCTGTGACTAAAGACAGTGGTAGCCTACAACTCCCTGTCAAGAAAAGGTAATGAACTTTGATTCAAACCTTGAAGCCTCGATTCTATAAAATCAAGGCCTATAAATTAAACTTGTCTAAGTGACTAGGCCATTTGTGCTATTATTAAAACCTTAATGCCTCGATCCTCTGAAATCATGGCTTATAAATTAAACTTGTCTACGCGACTAGGCCTTTTGTGCTATTATTAACTTATAATTTAGGAATATAATAAATATCCTGAATAATTATATATTTATCAAATTAACCAATATGTGTATTAAAAACATGGTTAATAAATAGTTCAAAAAGATAAAAACTGTTTAAACTTCCATAAAAACCTTGTCCTTGTTTAATTTTTATGTAGCAATTAAAACTACATGGCTGGGTCGGAGGAAGGGAACAGTCACCCTCTGGAAAATCGCGATGATGAAAAGATTGACATAACCAGATGAGAACTTCGTACATTGATTAACTCAGCTGTATCTAAAGCTGTGGAGGAGAAATTCCAGGAGTATAGTGAGACAAATAGTAAAGCCTCATCTGTACCCCACCCTAAATCCATCCCTAAAACTCATCCAGAGCCTGATAACAAGCCGCCCTCAAAGAAAGATGAGTTAAAGAAAGATGATGATCGACACTCATCTAATGAACACAGTGTTCCACTCAAGAAGATAGTGTTCGATAATGAACCTCATACCAAATCCTGTAACTATAAGTACTTTGTTTCCTGCAAGCCCCGAGATTTTACTGGGGAAAAAGGGGCAGTTGATTGTATGATTTGGTTGGATGAAATGGACACAGTTGTCGATATCAGCGGTTGCGCTGAAAGGGATGTCGTGAAGTACGTATCCCAATCGTTCAAAGGAGAGGCACTGGCATGGTGGAAGTCTCTCATTCAAGCTGCTGGGAAGATTCCGCTCTACAGCATGTCATGGGAACAGTTTGTTAATCTCATTAGGGAGAATTACTGCCCTCAACATGAAGTTGAGGGGATTGAGTCAGATTTCTTATCCTTGGTAATGACAAACTTAGATTGTCAAGCTTACCTCACCAGTTTTAATACCCTGTCCAGACTGGTCCCTTACCTTGTAACACCAGAGCCAAAGCGAATTGCACGCTTCATTGGGGGTTTACCCCCAGAAATCAAAGCCAGTGTTAAGGCTTCAAGACCTACTACATTTAGGTCAGTAGCTGATCTCTCTCTGTCCCTTACTTTAGATGCGGTATGGTGTTCTGAACTGGTGGATTGTTGACCTCGAGGTTGTTCAGCCACTGAACCAGGAGAAGTCTTGTCATTTTCAAGGCTTTCAGTTGATGACTCACCACGGGTTGTCTGAGATGCTTCACTTTCTGATGCGGGATTGTTATTAGTCAGAGGAGAGTTTTCTGAGTCAACTGTCTCTCCCTCCTGATCACCTTTTGTACTTTCATCTTCAATTACCAACTCTTGCATATCTTTTTCTTTCACATTCCAGTCCCACTTTCCTTCTTCATCAAAAATGACATCTCGGCTTATGACTATCTTTTTAGAGATAGGGTCATAAAGCCGATAAGCCTTTGATTCTGAGCTTATTCCCAGAAATATGCACTTATGACTCTTATCATCCAACTTGGTTCTCAATTGAACAGGCACATGAGCATAACATATGCTTCCAAACACCCGAAAGTAACCTACATTGGGCTTCCTTCCTGTCCATAACTCCTCAGGAACTTTATCATCAAGACTGCGACTCACACACCTATTCAGTACATGACATGCCCACATTGCAGCCTCTGCCCAGAAGTATTTTGGCATGTTCTTTTCAGATAGGAGACACCTTACCATATTCATAAGGGTTCGGTTTCTCCTTTCTGCCACCCCATTCTGTTGGGGTGTGTAGGCAGGAGTCAATTGTCTTTTAATGCCCTCTTTTTCGCAATAAACCTTAAACTCTTGTGAGGTGAACTCACCCCCCTATCACTCCTCAGTGTTTTAATTTTGTTTCCAGTTTCATTTTCAACCAAAGCTTTGAATCTTTGAAAACACTTAAATGCTTCCCCTTTTGTGGATAGCATGTAAACCCAAGTCTTCCTAGAATAATCATCTATGAAAACCAAAACATACCTCTTATTGCTCTGAGACATAGGTGTGATGTGCCCACAAATATCTATGTGAACAAGTTGTAGCCTTTCAGTTGCATGCCACCTGGTCTTCTTTGGTATCTCCACCCGATTTTGCTTTCCCAGAGCACACACTTCACAGACTTGCGTCTTCTCTGCTGTCTGTGGTAACCCAGTAACCATGCCTTTGAACTGCATGGTTCTGAGAGCCTTGTGATTCACATGTGCATACCTTTTATGCCACAGATCTTCTCCCGTGATTGTCTGCATGCATGTTGCCGGATCACTCGGTGCAACAAACACTGGAAACATCCGATTCTTTGTCATCTTGGAACTCAGGATCAACCCCCTAATTGGATGAAACACTTTACCAATCCCTTCCCTGAAGATAAAGACAACTCCTTTATCCTGAAGTTGTCCCACACTTATCAAATTTGATGTTAACTCTGGTGCATAATACACATTAGTGACAGTTTGTGCTACCCCATCAACCATAAGCCTAACATCTCCAATTCCTTTCACTTCTAACCTCTTATCATTGCCTAACTTCACTGAGTGAGAGAAGCTTTTGTCAAGTCTTGTAAACCATGACTTGTGTCCAGTCATATGATTTGAACACGCCGAGTCAAGAAACCATACCTTTTCTTTCCCTTCCTTTAAGGTTTCTGACACAGCCATCAACATCTCTTCTTCCATTTGATACTTCTCAATATCAATGGTGGCCATCAGCAGGAACTCTTCGTTCTCATCATACTCAACATAGTTTAGAGAATTTTCTTCTGTAGGACATTCATACTGGAAGTGTCCTAGTTTATGGCATTTGTAACATTCAACCATGGATTTATCAAAGGATCCACGGCCACGCCCCTACCTCTTCCTCTAGCTGATGTAGATCTGCCTCTTCCACGACCTCTTCCGAATGAGCCTTCTTGTTCCACCTTAAGAACTTGCTCTTCACTTGGTTTTTTCAGAATTTTCTGTTCATGCACCAGGAGAGAGCTTTGTAGCTCATCAACCGTCATGACATCCAGATCCTTAGATTCCTCAATTGAGCAAACTACAAAATTGAAGTTTTCAGTGAGGGTTCTTAGGATCTTCTCCACGATCTGCACATCTGGCATTACTTCACCACACATCCTCATTTCATTCGATGTCACCATCACCCGACTCACATAATCATTGATGCCTTCTCCATTCTTCATTTCAAGAGTCTCGAAGACTCTTCGAAGCCTTTGCAGTTGAGCACGCTTCACCCGAGCACTCCCTTGATACTTGGTCTTCATGGCATCCCATACTTGTTTTGAGGTTTCCTTCTTGGTGATCGTCTTCAGAATCGCCTTGTCGATGGACTGGAAGAGATAATTCAGCACCTTTAGATCCTTCAACTTGTTGTCTTCGAAATGTTTATGTTGGACAGGAGTGGCTTGCTCTCCAGGTTTGATCACCTGGTATCCTTCTGACACAACAGTCCAGCATTCCTTCGAGCGAATCAAGTTTTCCATAACCATACTCCAATGGTCATAGTCACCATCAAACTTGGGCACATGGGTTGCTGAAAATTGATTTCCTTCTTCCGCCATTGAATACAACCGCAGTCGTATCTTCTGTTTCTCTCAGCACTCTAATGGATCTCACAAGTTGCGCTCTGATACCACTTGAAGTGTCAAGCCAGTAATCAAGCACAATATTTTAGAATGCATGCACTTCATTAACCGAAACAAGCTATAAATAGCTGAACAATACAACGGCTAGAAACAGAAACAACTAAAAACTAGGAACACGTAACCACTACTCAAGACCCACTATGCAACTAACAGACTCAACTAAAGACCCGGACAAAACAAGAGACCCGGAACAAACTAGTGACCCGGATAACCTTTATTCAACAGAATCCAAAACCCACATAACCACGTATGCATGCATGACCCAATACTCCCTTCTTCAGGCCGTGTTCTCCTCCACGCCATGTTCCCGCCCCCTCCTCTAATGTATCGCGCTCCCTCACACCGGCCGCCATGCCACATGCCTAGAGCGTGAGGATATGGCGAATAGCCTTTATCAATATCTTGTTTGGAGACTTGAAGTCAATCCAAATTGGGTACATATGATCAAATCAATTGTTTCATTTATTATTTCTTGGAGGTAAGCCCATGCTATTGTGGTTTTTTTTTATAATATGAGGATTTGTATATTGCTTACATGTAGAGGCCAATATAGTTCTTATTTTTTAGTCCCCTAAAGCAGAAAATTAAACAGATGTCTACTTTAAATAATGACAAAACAGAGGCAGAAAAACAAATTACATCTTGCAATCAGTTTCAAATCATGTCAAAAATGAATTCAGTTATATACAAATATATGAGCAGACTTCTCCTTCAAACCCCATTCATCTGGCTTTGTGTCATGCAGAGTGAACCCTACGATATGTACACATAACTCAATCTTCCATAATTAGTGTTGGTTTGGAACATTGTTGTCCATATCAAGATCACAATATAACACGCCTCTCCCGTCCTCCCCACTCGACTGGGGCTTGGGCTTGGGCTTTGGTGGTTCCTGTGTCATTAGGATGCGATCTCTCTCTGCTTGGCTGATTCTCACTGATTCTTCCTTGGCTGGGAGTGCCGCCCCAGATTTTCTTGTTAACACCAAATCCCCAACTCTCACCTGTACAAACATACAAATCTTTCAATACTTCTATTGCAAAAAAAAAAAAAAAAAAAAAACTGTACATAAAAAACACCTGTAGTGACTCCATAACATCAGGGTCCTTGGCTACAGCAATTGTTTTAGCTTGCAACTCCATCGAATCTCTAACAATTTGACTTAAAAAGTTTACATCATCAGACATAACACCGAGCCCTTTCAGGAGCTTTGATCCAAGTTGCAAACTTGTCTGCAGTTCAAACAATGTCAGAATACCAACCAATTGAAATTAAAGTACATTAAATTGGTGATGTCATAATAACCTCTGCGTTTTCTAGAATAGCATCAGTCGCCCCTGCTTCTTTCAGATCTAAAAGATGTGGGATGTCCCGAGCACGTGCATATATAGGTACCTGTAATTCGACTTGTATTAAAACATTAAAAGCATCTACTCGTCTCCAACATTAAACAAGGTTTTTTTATCTTATGTTAGCATAAGAGAAATAGTTACTGCAGGGAATGCAAGGCGAATCCTTTCAACAGCTTCAACTGCCCTCTGTCGTCCTTCATACATAACCATGACCGCTTTTGGAGAAGATATACCAGCAGACTGTAAAACAGCAGCACGCGATCCATCTCCATACAGGACTGGGAAACCAAGTTTGCTAGATGCCTGCTCAGTATTATAATAATAATCTTTTTATTACAAACTGATTAAAAATTGGAGCACTCTTTTTCAATAGATGTAGCTGACCTTTACGACTGATGGATCAAGATCAAAGGCAACAAAAGGCCATCCAGCATCCCCGTCTATACCATTGGCCAGTGGAGTGGACAAGAAGTTGGCAAGAACCTGCATGCTAGAACATTTAACAAAAAAACCAACACATGTATTTAAACAAAAATTAACTGGAGCAGCTGTGCCTACCTGACTCATTTGTCCAAACCCAAGGATAACAACTGGATCCGATGCATCAAAATTTACCACTTCAGCAGGTTTCTACACCCAAAATTATATAAGTTGTAGCTACATAGACAAGGATGGTTAAAACATTTAAGGAACTTACATCTTCTTCATCAACATTTTCACCAATAAAATCAGCAGCCTTGCGTCCAAGATCGTTAAGTAAAGGAGTCAACGCCATTGACAACACAACAACAATTATAAGAAGCTTGTTAAGCTCAAGTGGCAATACCCCTAGCCTACAAACAATGTTGTAACATATCCAAGTTATTATGCTTGTTATCACAACAATGAAAATAAAAATAAAAATAAAAAATAAAAAAAACTTCATGCCAACCTGTTTGCAAGAGAAAAAACAACAAATCCAAATTCACCACCTTGAGAAAGAAGCAATCCTATCCTCACACTCTCTTGCAAAGTTAGTCCAACACGCGGACCAATTGCTGTTATAATCAGTGTCTTGATAACAATTAAACCTGCTAACAGTGACAATACATTCGGCCATTCTCGGAGAAGTAGCTGCACATTAGAAACACCAAATTAACCTTTCTGAAAACTACAAATTCCATAGAAAACTGCTCACCTGTGTATCTATAGATGTTCCGGTAGTCACAAAGAATAACCCAAGAAGTAACCCCCTAAAAGGCCTTATGTCAGCTTCAATCTGGGTCCTGAAATTTGTTTCAGCCAACAAAGCCCCGGCTAAAAAGGCTCCAAGCTGCATAAAAATTGTATTGAATTAGCAAAGACATGAAGAATGAATATATACCGATAAGGAGAAACAAATATATCAGACCGTGTCGCTAAAGCCTAATTTCTGAGTTATAAGTGATGTTCCAGCAACTGTCAATAAACAGAGCGCTACAAAAGCTTCTGAGCTTCTTGCTTCTGCAACAACCTGAAACATATGAATATAATTTACTAAAATTAAGCTTCATTTTCTTGAAAGTATGAGGGATTTTCATACCTCAAAAACACGCCTAAGAAGGAATTTTCCACCAAGAGAGAGCAAACCTAGTCCACCTAGAGCCTTCAAACTTTCTTTCACAAGCATCGGTAAAATACTTTCTTGCACTAAATTCTACACAATGAAGACTCAAATTACAAACAGAGTTGCATCCACACCATATCAAAGAGTGCTGAGTCATATATTTTAACCTGGCTTTCCAACACTGGAAGTATAACTAAAAGAGGGACCACTGCTATATCCTGCAAATATCAATCCGCCATAAAGTTTCTGATGAAGGTATCACTCATGACCATCAAGCAGATGTCGTAAAATGGCCAAACGGGGTACAAAAATATTACCTGGAGGAGGAGTATCCCAAGTGTAGCTGACCCGAATCGAGTTGGTAGCTCACCTTTCTCTGCAAGAAGCTACATTGTACTAGGTAAGCATATTATCTGACTAGCTATGAAGTCAACCTATTATTATTATTATTATTATATGATATCTTTCTTTAATACATCTATGAGCATCAAAAATAAAAATACCTGTAGAACAAATGCAGAAGATGACAACGAGAGAGCAGCACCAATCACTATAGCCTCATCAATACTTCTAATGTTTACCTGCGATCCTTTTCAGCTTATAATTAGTGACCACAATATCAATGAAAGAGCTATTCCATCAGTGTAATGTGAGTTATTTAAACTTCAACTTTTACAAGAAACTTTTACTTTGTATAAGAAGGATAAACAGAATAAATTAGGATGATAATAGTTTCTCACCAAATCAGATCTTGAGTGAAAAAGGAACTCCAAAATTCGGGTTCCAATAGCCCCATTAGGTGGGAGTTCAAATGCTGTGAAAGCAAGAGTAGACAGAACAACCTTTGACAAACAATAGTTAATATTACTAGACTTGCAGTGTTTGAAAAGTTGAAGCAGTTAGCAAGAAGGAAATCTGACCTGAGTTAAACCCATACCGAATGCGAATTTAGCAAGAGCTTTCAAACGGGCAAGTGAAAGCTCTAATCCCATCTCAAATAGCTGCATAAGTTATCGGAAAGAAGGTCAACTCAAAGTGTAATATAACATCACATGATTTGGTCGTTAATAATAAAGTTACCAAGAAAAGGATGCCCCACTCAGAGAGAACTTTAACATCTGTAAGATTTCTAATCAGCCCAAACTGATTGAGCACAACTCCCGCGCAGAAGAAACCAAGTATCTGAAACAATCATATATCGATAATATCGGTTATCTTATCCACTTTGATGATAGTGAATTAACAAGGCTTACAGGGCTAGCTTTGACGATCTTGAAAGCAGGAACCACTAAAACAGTGACAGCTAAGAAAGTGAGAGTATCCAACCCAAGGTCATTAATGACCTCTATGGCACCCGCAACATCCGGTGTTGCATTCATACGAAATCTCTGAAATTGTCGTCTATGATTATTATTATTATTCTTTGATGAGATATAAAGCAGCTGCCTTCTTCTCCCCAGAAATGAGGAAGTTAAGAAAGATGCAGTATTATTATTTGTATTTGGTGATTTTGCATAACAGTAGCAGTGACATGCTGACCGATAAACATATCGATGAGGAGTGGATCTTGGATGAGTAATACGCTCATGGCCCTGCAATCAATCAGAATTAACATCAAATAATCTTAATTTGTGTCAGAAGAAGAAAAAATAAAGAAGATGGGATGATTACCATAGGGCCATGCCAAGAAGCAAGCATTACGAAGCAGATAGGTTTAATCTAGCAGCAGACATTTGCTTTCAACTTTGAATAACCAAATTTTCTTTGTGTATGAATGATAAACAAACAGTGGCCACACGTTCAAAACTACAAAATAAGATTCGGAAGGCCGAATAGGAATTTTTTCAGCCACCGATTTTCTTATTATTAATTAAATAATAAATTTTTCTTTTACAATATTCTAAAGTAATATTTTTCACTGTTTATTAATAAAGTCCAACGGCCTTCTTTTATCAGTAAATTAAGTTTTAACCGAAGTTCAACATAAATTAGATATACTATCGTTATTATTCACTAAAATATGAATATTATTCATTTCCAAATTATCGAGGAGGATGAAAATATAGTTGTGGTGAGAAATATTTTTATACCTTAAGGCGGTATGAGTTAGTTGATAAAATAAAAAGAAATTTATTTTTATGCAAGAGACTTTTGTTTTAAATTTGTAGTTGTCAAGATTCCACGAGGATACAGGGAAAACCAAAAAAATTATTGCTGATGTGGCAGATTGTTGGAGATTGGATTCTCAAGTTAAGATAAGTAACATGATTCCAACATCCAACCCCTATCCAAAATAATATTAACGAAACACGTGCTTCCATAAATAAAGGCATACTGCATATATGTATAACAAGACCAAAAACCACTTGCTTTACATTTAGTACAATTTAATTAATAATTTAATACAGAAAGAAAGCTGAAGTTTTTTATTTTCATAGCATAGCATAGCAGCAGCAAAATCTCCAGTTTCAGTTTGCATTGGCATTTGCTGGGGTAAACTTGAGGGAGATGCTATTGACACAATGGCGTTCATCCGTGGGGGTGCGAAAACCTTCACCTTTAAAAACATGCCCAAGATGTCCACCACAAGCCGCACATGTGATTTCCACCCTCATTCCATCTGGATCAGCCTGCCATCACAAACATTAGCTTAAAAACAAGACTTGCTGGTAATTAAATGATTAAAAGAAATCGTCTGTCTGTCTGTACTGTACTGTACTGTAATGTAATGTAATGTATAATGTAATGTAATGTAATGTAATGTAATGTAATGTAATGTACTGTAATGTATAATGTAATGTACTGTAACTGTAACTGTAACTGATGTAATGTAATGTAATGTATGTATGTATGTGTTTACATTACGGTTTATGGCTCCAGGGAGACCCTCAAAGAAGGCAGGCCAACCGCACCCAGAATTAAACTTTGCCGTGGACTTGTAGAGAGGGGTCTCACACCCTGCACAAGTATACACCCCCTCCTCATAGAACTTGTCATACACTCCCGTGCCAGGATACCTGTTAAAAATCCAATCAAGGGAGATGGAACTGAACTACTTTACCAGAAACCAGATCATGATACGAAACATATTAGATCATATAGATCATAAGTGTATAAACAAGCCTACCGGATCCTATGTTGTCAAAGGCGCATGAGACGCCTGGAAGTGACGCAAGGCACCCCAGAGGCGAGTACTTAAATAAGGTCAGACAATAATTTATCATCCCCAGTTTTGATCCTTAGACAACGCCCCGCTTGCGGTATGTGCATATAATGTATATATGTGTGGGCCATCGAGGGGCAAAAGTGAAAGTGCACTAATTTTAACGTTATTGTACTAATTTCGTGAAAATAGCGTTAAAAGCTGAGGACGGTTAATCATGAATCATGTGGTGGCGTTGATAGCTGAAAGACAAAAGGGTACATGCACTAATCGATCTTTGTCCTGATTGCCAAGTGTTATGTGCCTGATGTCCAAGGCTTGATGCAAAACTACTATCAAGCTGGGGGTCTCACTGGAAGCAGTCTCTCTATTCCTATGGGGTAGAGGTAAGGTTGTCTACATCTTACACTCGTCAGACCCTACATTTGCTTTGCTATTGGTGGGATTTACTGAGTATGATGATGAGTTTTGATCCTTAGACAACAACTCAACAAGAGTTGTTTGTTTTTCTCAATAACCTAAACTACCGGCCCTAGTCTGCTTTATTCTAGAGATGATTTATAGGAGGCATATTGTTCAATTAACGATTCTCCCACCCAACCAGATCCCAGCCTCCTCCGGCATTGATTTTAAAATAATAAGATTCAACTGCTTTGGATAACTAGGATTTCTTAAAAGATGACATTCTGTGGGTATGGGTGTATAGATATTAGGGGTGGCAATAAAAATCCAAGCATGATATTTTGGGTTATTTTGGGCCTTTTTTAAAAAGTAAATAAGTCAGAATGGGCTGAGGATTTAGTTAAGATGGGTTAGAATGGGTTTTAAAATACCCATCTAAATTTTAAGATGGGCCACAATGGGTTTTTACTCTTACACCCTAATACACGCATCATCACACTTGAATAGGAACGGTACGTACCATCTCTCAAACCTCGTCATCATCAATCCCTAAATCACCATCATCATCTGATTTCAAACCTCATCATCAGATCCCTAAATCACCATGATCGTGGATTCAACCCTAAATCATCATCATCATCTGATTTCAAACCAGTGATTATCGTTTCTAATTCTTCCTGTTTTCACCACTAACATCAGAACGGTACGTGTTTCAGTTGTTTCTTGTTGTGTGAATTTGTTGTTGTTGCTGTCATTGTTTTTGTCTGCGTTTCAGTTGTTTCGTGTTGTGGGGAATTTGTTGTTGTGTGAATTTAATTGTTAATAAAGTTTGTGTTTTTCGATACAGTGTGGTTTTATTTATGTGTTTTATAGATATAAGCATGAATTCTGTGATGTGGGATTGAATCTTTTTTATTTGTTGGGTCATTTGAGACGCGCTCCATGTGTTCGATAAAATGTCTCAGTAGAATTTGTTAGATGGGTATGACGTTAAAAGCAATATACTTTATAGTGAAATGTAGATTAGTGTATGGTTGTGTTATTGTAACTTTATCAGCGATTTAAGCACCTAATAAGTTGAGATAGTGGCTAGATTCTATAAAGTAATTTACTTGGTTAGCATATTGTTTCAGAAATTGTAAACCTACTCCCATGGCTGGACCACTTTCTAATTGATTAGCTTTAGTCTTAAGTCCTAAAGACTGACGTTGACCACTAACTCTCTTATAAGCTATAACCCCTGCAAATAGAAAACTAACCCTCTTTTCTAACACATATCCCCTTATGTGAATAAGAATCACACTTAAATTAAAAGTTACAAGTGTTTATGAATAGGGTGTTTTTCGAGCCGATCTATGGTCAGCTCATGCTCGGCTTGGTTTATAAACGTTTGAATCGAGTTGGTTTGGTTTGGTTTGTAAACAAGTTTTTTCGAGTGGGCTTCGAGCCACAAGCCATGAACAATTAATATCGAGTATTGGCTAACGTTGGGACATTAAATAAAGTACGTATAATTATTGCTTTTACTAAGTGACGGATAGACTGCCAAAAAGTAGTACACGTTTAGGTAATATTGACTACCATACTGAAGAACTTGACGCTTCTCTTTTCAGGGTGGAGGATATATTCAAGGTGATATGAAACAGCAAAGGGGATGAAAAAGATGCCGATATTGCAGTTCGTGTCTTTTTTTTTTTTTTTGTAGTAGGGAGCTTTTTAATATGTATTAAAATTCTTTTAACAACTCTATTAATAGTATTTGCTTACATTATGGTACATTATATGATTGATTAAATGCCTGTAGTATTTTGTTATGTTTGGGGCGTGCCAAGATCATTTTATGGCAGGTTGTTTCCATGCCTAACGCCAGTGCTCGCTTACCGCTACCGCAAGGGACACTGATATGTCGGAAGCGGCTGCTGATGATCAAGATTTGGCACTTGGTAACTTATTGCTCTTTTGATTTGGATCTTTTTGGGTTGTTGATTTGTATTTTGTAATGCTTGAGTTATATGCAAAACTTGGATATTGTCTGAACCTGTTGCTGAATCGGTGTAATTTGCAGCTCTACAATTATCTGTGCAAGAAGGTGCGAAAGATCAATCGGGGGAGACAGATATGGGCAAACTTTTGGCAGATCAGTCTTTCGTGTCATCCGTTCTTGCTTCCGTATGGCTGTTTTCATCATTTTTTTTTAACTTATAGAAAAATGCCATGAATGGAGATAAAAAAAGGAGCCAAAATATGTCTTTTGTACAGTTTCATTTGTGTTTCAATGTTGGTTTTGCAGCTCCCAGGAGTTGACCCGAATGACCCTTCGGTCAAGGATTTACTTGCTTCCATGCAAAATCAGCCTGAGGTCAGTGCAGTAATTAATTTTTTTCCGACTCCTTACTTATTGTTTGTATATTATTTGATTTTATTTTAATCTGAGCAGAAGAAAGACGAGGACAAGGAAGAGGACAAGTGATCTTAGATGCTCTTTAATCAGTATAATCCCAGGTACAAACTCTATAAGAAAAAGGCTAAGTTAAATTATGTAACAAAAGGTCCGGATTTATTATTTTCTGATGTATGTTTTATAATAAAACTTGGATTTTGGAGTATGCAGGTTACAAGTTTTGCTGCATTTGGTGGAGATCTATTGGAGGAACTGTATAATGGGATAGATTACAATGTGTTAAAAGAGAATACTTTTTTGAATTTTTTTGAATTTTTTGAGTTGTCAATATTTTTTTCCTGTCAATATGTTAAAAGATGCTCAGGAGACTGGTGATTTTTTTTTATTTTTTTGAATTTTTTTTATTTTTTATTTTTTTGAATTTTTTGAATTTTTTTGAATTTTTTTTTTATTTTTTTTTTATTTTTTTGATTTTTTTTTGACAAAACCCATCTTGACCTAAACCCATTCTAACCCATCTCTTAATAAACCCATCTTAACCCAAACCCATCCTAACCCATGCCCATCCTAACCCATAACCCAAACCTACCCAACCCACCCATTTTGCCACCCCTAATAGATATCATCCTAATTAAGGGTGGGTTATGGAGGAGCACAATTCTTATATGGTGTTGAGGGTCAATTTCAAAGAAACTGAGACCAAAACCGTAATATGAAGAGGCAATTTTTTGATGGGATGAAGACATCATAATGAAAGAAAGGGGTAAAGGAAAGATTGATGAACAAGTGTTACAAAACCCTAACATGATTAAATTAAAAGATTTGTAAAAGACTTACTCAGTCCCTTTCTGTCTGAGAATCCGAAACTGCTCAGGGGATAAAACCGCACGCCACTCCTCCTCCGACTTCTGAACCTGAGCAGCCATAGCCACAATTCCCCCTCTAAATCCTCTCTTAGTTCCTCCTCCTGCAACACTCACAGTCTTCAAAAATGAAGACCGATTCTGTTTCAAATGGGTGGTGGTGCTCAACAACAACAGGTTGCTTCTTGATAAATGAGGGATAGATGACGTCATCGCATTCGCCAGGGTTCCATTCCATACCATCATCACTCCTCCTTTTATGAGGTTAAAGACTTGTCAAGGAACCAATACGTCCACGTGCGCTTCTGGATAAATACTTTCTTAATTTGCAAACCTGCCCTTTACTATTTTTTTTTTTAATTTAAGACAAATTGGAAATAAATAATCCCACTTAATTCAATTTAACCGATAATAATCTCAAGTCAGTTGTTGTTCGATAATAATTTGAACTGGTCATTTTTTTTGTAAAATAGTTTGCCGTTAAAATAGCTTAACGGAATTAAGTTTTTTCCCGAATTACAAACCGATATTTTAGGGTTTTTGATCAGAACGAGAATACGAGTCGATTGATGTAAAACTTACCTCGAAATACTGCCCAAACCCACGAAAACGGTGCTTCAATTCGGGTGTTTTAACTTCTAATTAACAAAATCAAGCCATTTCGAGCACAATTTCGAGGTACGTTTTACATCAATCGACTCGTATCCTCCTTCTGATCAAAAGCCCTAAAACATCGATTTGTAAGTTGAAAAAAAAAACTTAACTCCATTAAACTATTTTAACGGTGGACTATTTTACAAAAAAAATTGACTAGTTCAGATTATTATCGGCCAATAACTAACTTGGGATTATTATCGGCCAAATTGAGTTAGGTGAGATTATTTATTTCCAATTCGCCTTATTTTAAAGTTAACTTCAATAAAACCCTGCCGAACCCGAAAACCGAGCCGGACACACAACCAACAAAAACACTACATAATTACAAATTTACACCAATCGATCCAAGCAATAGACCTGAACTTAGATCAATGTTTGTACCAAAAGAAACCCAGAGATCTAACTTCGCTAAAGATGTCTTCCACTTTGACTCGGCTCGCTAAGAACAACGCCTTGTTCCTAGCCTTTCACAAACACCAACACGATGTAATTATAATACCTTGAACCGCAACCTTCTCCACCGTCCCTATCCTTCCAAGGTTACGAATTTCCAAAAGATCTCTAAACGAGAAGGCAAAAATATTTGGAATACGGCACCACGCACGAGGTGAACAGGTGATCCACCGTGTTCTAACTTCCTAAGTTCGTGAGGAGGACAGAATTCTTCCCTCATGATTTTCTTCAGTTCGGACCATGGTAAAGCGTGGGTGGCATCCTCACCTCTTGTGCTTCGCTCAGCGGTCCACCACTCGAGTGCTTTCGAGCGGAACACCCATGTAGCGTTTTGGGTGCGCAAGTCGTCAGGACAACCACTTTGACGGAACGTGATCTCCATGGCGTCGAACCAGGTTAGTAGTGCGGTGGCACCATCCTTTCCAGTAAACTCCAAGGGTTTACAAGCCATGAATTGCTTGAAAAGGAATGGTGTCTTTGGTTTCTCCACCTTGGAATCAACAGAACCATGGGGTAAATCCGAGTTGGTTTGGATTCGGCTAACGATGTCAGGTATAACTCGGGCCATTTGGTCGGCCATTTGTTCAGCAATCAGGCCTACAAGTTCTTTCTTGGAGATGGAGCCAGAGTGGGAACTTTTCTTGGACTTGGGCTTTTCGGATGAGCTTGAAGATGCCATCTAAAAGTTCGAAAGAAAAGGAAAGGATGAGACTTGATCATAATTCAAAATAAGGTTTTGCACGTATAAGCATGTAAGTGTTCATGTATCACGTATAATTCACATAAAGCATAAGTTTGCAACATGTATTCACAAGTATAATCACGTAAGAATGCGTATAAAGAGTATAAATATAGTTTGTTCACAGGAATTATTATTGTTCTTGATTGCGAGAGACATCCGAATTGTGTAACGGTTTTGAAATGAATGAGGTAACAAGTATAAAAATCACATATAAATTGAATCACATAAAAGAGAGGCTCATAAAACTTGGGATTGTTTTGGGTTGAGAAACGTCGACTATTCCAAATTGAATCGAAGTTCCTCTCCAATTAGAGAAACGTGCTTTGGCCTATAGGTAAGATACTCTCGTCGAGAAGTGATTAACGGTATCTTACCCTTCCAGTTACTCCATGTCTCTAATCGATTGAAACAATCAAAACTTTGGCGAGATTGAAAATCGAGGAATGGGACTTAATCGACAAGGTGCGGGTTTCACCCCTAATTAACGATTTCATACCCTAATATGGTTGGTACTCGTCGGGTCAAAATAAAATTTTGACACTTTGACGAGGGTCCACTAGAGTTTGTGATGGAGAGGGTGAAACCCGAGCTATAAAGTGTCTATTTTGTGTGTTTTGTTCGGTTTTAAGTGATTATATGCGTCGAATAAGATAACTACAAGAAATTATGGTTTGTGCAGGTTAATTGCTTAATTCGAGGAAGTTAACACGTTTAGAGTTGATGTGGAATGTCCGATGGTGG
The DNA here is from genome assembly GCA_030545235.1 of Helianthus tuberosus. NCBI lineage: Eukaryota > Viridiplantae > Streptophyta > Magnoliopsida > Asterales > Asteraceae > Helianthus > Helianthus tuberosus. The sequence goes on from JARYGA010013827.1 coordinate 40,410, forward strand.
CGAATGTAGCAAACAGACAGGTTCGGATACGTTTCGGGTCGAATTGATTGTTTGGATATGTAAGCGATACGAAATGATGATGTACAAGGGACAAGCGGTTGTTAATTGGAAGATACATATAGTGAAAATACAAAAGGAATGAAGAATACTGAAGTTGAAGGGCCATTGTGTCAGTAAGTGAAAGTTGTTTTGTGAGGAGAAAAAGAGATGGAGAATGCGCTGTCACTTACGATCTGAAAACCGTGACTTACGGTTGGAGTTGTGCCAAGATAAAAAGAAACATCAACTATGATTCATGGCTTACGGAATTTGAGCCGTGACTTACAGTTTAGCACAGGTCTTCACAAAAGAAACAAAAATATTAACATGTGGCTTGCGGATTAATAGTTGGGCTTACAGTTGTCTTTTGCTTATTCAAAGAATTAAAGGGGTGGATTTCTTGTGGGAGGCAGCCATATAACTTTCAGCCTTCAAGTCACTCAAGAAGAATCATCATTCATCATTAATCATCACCAATATCCGAACCGATCATGCCGTCAACTTCTTATCGAACTCTTGAAGAATGTTCGCACATCATGAACGGATAATCTTCCCTTGACCATCTTCGGGAATAGGGTTTGTGTATGAAACATTGGTTGTTTATTGTTAAGACTTTTGGATTAGGATTCGATTAAACCTTCGGTTAGTCGTTCCTATTGTTTTTTTGTTTTGATTAAACAATATTTGATTATCGTAAACATTCAAGTTCATCAATTATTTGGTTTGTTCATCAACAATTGGGATTAAGTTCTAAGTTGTCATTGATTTTAACCTTTAATCATTGAATCTATTAATGTTTATGAAATCCGAAATTGGTAATTAATTGGATTACTATTCATTTGCATCAATCCTTCGGTTTCGATCGTGGATCATCGCAATCAAATATATTATCGTTTAATTATTTATCAAAACAAGTTTTCAAATAATGTCTATGTGATTTCCAACTGGTCATAACTAAGTAACCTGATTTTTTGCATAACCTGAAAACCCGGAGATTGGTCCTTTCTCTCTTTATTGTTTACAAATCCAACTTTACATTCGTTTTCAGAATTACTCTCACCAACTGCAAAAAGCAATTAGCTTTAGATTTAGATAATAGTCATAAACAACGAGCTTTCATACTTTCCACTGATTCCCCGTGGATTCGACACCCTACTTGCCCTTTACTAGTAAAAGGTGAATAGGACATTTTCACTTATATTTTTGACCGGCCTTACGACATTGATCAAAATGGCGCCGTTGCCGGGGAATCGGCGCGCTTAGTTTAGTTAGTTGTTTTTTTTAATTCAAAAAATATAAAAATTAGAAAAAAATCCAAAAAATATTTCCTTTTGTTTGTCTTTTATTTGCTTTGTTCTATATTACATTTGGTTTCTTGTTTGTCTATGTGCAGGTGATTCTCGTGTTGCATGCATACCAGGTTCTCAAAGAAATCATCACCATTTTGTTTGATCCAGAAATAGAAAAGACTGCTCGACATAATCTCATTCTTCTACGTTCGGCAGTGAAAACTAAAGCTCAGTCGTCAACAGTTGCTCAAGACCTTGAACAGGCAGCTCACGAAATGGCTGATCAAGAGCCACAACATCAAGCTCAACAGAACAAACCAATCCCACCCATTCCCCAAAACCAGCCCAATAACCAAAACCAGAATCAACCTCCACCACTACCATTTCCACAATTCAAACCAGGCCCACAAAACCAACCTGGAAATCTTAATCTCCGACAGGGGGAAATCATTCGCCTTAATCAACCACAGCGTCAACACGGGTATGATGAGGGTTCCCGACACAGAGAAGGTAGTGTTCATACTTGGGAATCTGGTTGGGAGGAGGATGATTATCAAAACCAATATGACGGGAGATATTCTGATTACAGATACGACTAGGGGTACAATGTGAATCAAGGTTATCCGGTACAACAACAGGTCAATCAAAGAAATAATATCCCGTACCCAATTCCACAAAATCAAGTTCAACATGGAGTCCCGCAATTCAATGCGGGGAATCAAAGAGCTAATCATCGGTTTGGGGGCGATCAGATACAGTTTGTGGATGGTGTCCCACAAGTCGTTCAAGGGGCACCAAATCAAGGCGTTGAAGGTCACTGTCGACCAGTTGTAGTACCTAACTTGTCGGCTATAGTCACACCGGTTGCAAAAAATAACAGACCTTTCAAGGCGAGGCCTCAATACTTAGGCCATTTGCCAGAGTTTTATGGAAAGAGGACCGAAGAACCATACTTGCACATTGCAAGTTTTGATTCGATTTGTCAGACGATTGGGGGTTCGGGGTTTACAAAGGATGAAGTGAAGCTGATGTTGTTTCAGTTTACTCTAAAAGACAAAGCTCAACAATGGTTCGCAACATTACCGGCAGGTAGTATCTACACTTGGCAAGAGATGCAACAGGTGTTCTTGGAAGAATACTACACCATGAACAGAACCAGTGAAGCTCGGGAAGAAATTAGAGCTTTCCAACAGAATTCAGGAGAGACTTTTCATGAAGCTTTCACGCGGTTTAAGGAGTTGTTAAGAAAATGTCCACATCATGGCATTCAGACATGGGAAATGATAAAGGCATTTTATGATGGGCTACTCCCTGATGATGTAAGAGATCTCATCGCCATCAGTAATGGTACGTTTCTCACAAACACCGAGGCTGCAGATTGGGCATACTTGGAGAGACAAAGTGCCACTTCAAAGAGACAGGCACAATCTAGCAGGAGGGTGAGATCAGCATCAGCGAGAGCAATTGATTATGAAGCTGAAGAATGGGTTGAGAAATTGAAAGAGCAGAATTTGCTATTTAGAGCGACAGGTAGCTCAGATGAAATTGGGAAAGGGAGCTGAAGTTAGGGCAGCTAATGCGTTTGCAGTGTGTACAGATTGTGGTGAGTTAGGACACCAAGTTGGAGAATGTCCCGCAAAGATGGGTCTGAATGAAGAAGTGAACCAAGCATTCGGTGAACGAAAGCAGTATGATATGAAATCGAATACATATCATCCAGGTTTGCGAAACCACCCCAATTTTAGTTATGGTAATTCTGCTAATCAAATGAACCCTAATTTTCAGGTACCCATGCAAGGAGGCCAGCAGTATCAGAGTCGTCAAGGTAATTACTCACAAGGAAATTACCAAAATCAGGGCCCATATAATCAAGGTAATCAGCAAGGGAACTCCTCGAGTGTTAGCGGTGGAACGAGTGATGAAAAATTGGATGCTATTATGAAGTTCATGAAGGACATCCAGAAAGATAATGAGGTTCGAGACAAAACTTCGGAAGCAATGCAGAAGCAGCTGGGCAGCTAGCAGAAGATCTAGCTCAGCTCAGAAGGGATCCAGGTAAGTTGCCGAGCACTACCACAGTTAACCCAACACATTAGTCATCTAGCTCTAAAAATGGAAGAAATGTGCACATCAATGCGGTAAGTATTCTTCCAACTTCTGAAATTGGTAGTGTCACAATTACTCCACCATCATAATTAGTTGAGGATGTGGCGGAGGATGTTGGTAATGGATCGGACTCTCAACATGATCGGGACCCACCAAGGGATGAAAGGTGGGAAAGTTTTAAACAAGCTAAAATTAATCTACCCTTACTCTATGCGATTAAAGAGAGTCCCGATCATGTTGAGTGTTTGAAAGAATTAAGTACCCAAAAACGACTTCATAAGTTTCCTAAAAAACTTGATTTGACTACAAATGTGAATGCCTTTTTGTGGGTACCCTTCCCCCCAAACTCCAAGATACAGGAGCACCCATTATTTCCGTACAAGTGGGTGAATTTAAAATAGAAAGGGCACTGCTGGAACTTAGAGCGTGTGCTAGTATTCTACCAGGGAGTCTGTATGACCAATATGATTTTGGTCCACTACAAAAAGTCAACACCACCGTGGTGTTGGCTGATCAGACTCCCATGTGTCCGAGGGGGATTGTAAGGGATGTAATTTTGAAGGTAGAAGAGTGTTACTACCCAATTGACTTCTTAGTGCTCGATTGTACCACAAAGTCAAAAAACTCGCACCCTCCAGTCATTCTGGGTAGACCATTCTTAGCGACTGCTCATGCCATTATCAATTGTGTTGATGGAACAGTAAGTATGAGGTTTGGTGACCATGAATTGCGGTTAAATGTGTTTTCAGATGCGACTAATCCTTCCATTTTAGGGAAACGCTCAAAAGCTGAAAATGGTGATGAAAATGTCTCTCCTGCAAAGGAGAGTAAAAAAAAACATGAGTGTTTTTTGGTTGACAGGTTTGAAGTGGCAGGAAGCAAAACAGTAAGGAAAAAGGAAAGTGTGGAGCATGAGGAGTTTAAAACAGACAAAGGGAAGCCACGAGGGAAGAAGAAGAAAAAGAAACCGCCTGAATGTGATAATGCAAAACGGAGGTTAAAGTTATTCGGTCCAATGTGGAAGACAGTGGATGACTTACCGGAGCATTGGCGGAGTACATACTTAGAGGCCATGGGACGCAAACATCCCACTCGACCACCATAAGGGTATATCAGGTATGGTTTGGCTGAAGACCTATAAACTTAGCGCTCTTGGGAGGCAGCCCGAGGATGTAGAGTAGTGTATATTTGTATTGTTTTTGCGTGAGTATTGTGGCAGGTTATCAGGTTATTAATCTCTACGGATGCAATGGTCCAAGTGTGGGGATGTTTGGTGAAGTCCCATTACGTTCTAGTTGCAATTGTGGATGGGGATGATCTGAACACTAATTCTAGAGATTGACCTGAGTACTTGCTGGACACGGCCGCGAATGAAATGATATACGGTCGTGGTGGAACATGACGCATGAGGATTCCACGCTTTAAACTAGGTGAGTTTGTTCCACTTTTATTATTGCATTTTTATTCCCGTTATTGGTGGTGTGAACAATTTGTGTTTAGGGAGTGCGTGTTTATGTGTGTGAGGAACAGTCGCTCATGAGGTTTGTTGGTTGTTATTCCCGGGGTTGTTTTAAAAGCACTATACATTGGGCACAATGTCACCCAAGTGTGGGGATATGGAAACCCGAGAAGGGAAAGGTTTGGGACAGGGGCTTGAAAGAGGTTGAAAAATGATTGAAAACGATGAAAAGCGAAAAAATTGAAAATTTTGAAAATTTTAAAGAATTTCATTGCCTTAAGTGAACTAAATGGATACGAAAACCGAATGTTTCAATCACTAATAAGTTCCTTGTCGGTAGTAAACTAACATAGTCCCTTGTACTGGTCGTTCCTTTAAGTTTCATGAGAGTAGGTTCGACAGGTGCTTTGAGTTAAAAGAGTTGAAAAGAGATGTCTATTTAGGGCTAACATGCTTTAGATTGCATATGCTACGTGTCGGCAGCCTTTTTACCCTTCTTTGGTGAGAATTTGAGCCTTTAGACTGTTAGAATGATTTACATATTGAATTCATTTGTTGAGAGCAGGCCGCATGTTATTATGTGTTAGAACTTGTATGATTTGATACATGCTGAGACTGTGATTTGACATGTGCACGTAAATGATAAAGGCATTAGGATACCCCGTACACCTGTTTGTGTGTTTTATGTTTACCTAACAATTACCCTTAGTAGCCCTGTTGAGCCTATTTACCCTTTCGTTTGTCCACCTAATGTGAATTGTTTGATACCGACCGTGAACGACAAATTATGAATAATTGAAAAAAAAAAAGAAAACAAAGAAAACAAAGAAAAGAAAAAAATATATAGAAAAAGGAAAAAAGAACAAAAATCGAAGTGCTGTGAATATTGTCCATGTCTTGGGTAGAAACCAACCCAAAGGTGTTAGTCGTTATGTGTTTTGCAAATAAAGTTGTCACGGTTTGGTCGTTTGTTTGTGCGCCAAATAAAAATCTCTAAATTTTTTTTTCCTAACCATAGCCTAAGCCCAAAACCAAAAGTCCTTTTGATATGTGTCGTGTTATATGATACAGTGGAGGTGTGATTGTCTTACAAGCTTATGATTACAGGATTTCATGTTTGGTTTTGAATGATATAAATGCTAGCACATTACACGCTAGTTCATATTTTAAACCGAGAGGAGAGTTGATTGTGAGGGGCGTGTAGCATGTGAATAATCCTAAGCATGTTAGTTTTGAATAGGCAAGTCTTGAGTTTTAGAAATTGCATCAATTGCTTGTCGGACTGTCAATCTTGATTGTGTCAGTCTATGGAATGGGTATGACTTGGGACTTAAACTGTTGCGTCGGTTAAGGGGTTTAGAGGTGTTGTTACTATGGTGAGTAATTCCGTATCGGTTTGCTTGAGGGCAATCAAAGGTAAGTATGGGGATGTGATGGAGAGGGTGAAACCCGAGCTATAAAGTGTCTATTTTGTGTGTTTCGTTCGGTTTTAAGTGATTATACGCGTCGAATAAGATAACTATGAGAAATTGTGGTTTGTGCAGGTTAATTGCTTAATTCGAGGAAGTTAACACGTTTAGAGTTGACGTGGAATGTCCGATGGTGGCGAATGTAGCAAACAAACGGGTTCGGATACGTTTCGGGTTGAATTGATTGTTTGGATATGCAAGCAATACGAAATGATGATGTACAAGGGCCAATCGGTTGTTAATTGGAAGATGCATATAGTGAAAATACAAAAGGAACGAAGAATATTGTAGTTGAAGGGCCATTGTGTCAGTAAGTGAAAGTTGTTTTGTGAGGAGAAAAAGAGATGGAGAATGTGCTGTCACTTACGGTCAGAAAACCGTGACTTAGAGTTGGAGTGTGCCAAGATAAAAAGAAACAACAAGTATGATTCGTGGCTTACGGAATTTGAGCCGTGACTTACGGTTTAGCATAGGTCTTCACAAAAGAAACATAAATATTGACATGTGGCTTGCGGATTAATAGCTGGGCTTACGGTTGTCTTTTGCTTATTCAAAGAATTAAAGGGGTGGATTTCTTGGGGGAGGCAGCCATATAACTTTCAGCCTTCAAGTCACTCAAGAAGAATCATCATTCATCATTAATCATCACCAACATCCGAACCAATCATGCCGTCAACTTCTTATCGAACTCTTGAAGATTGTTCGCACATCGTGAGCGGCTAATCATCCCGTGACCGTCTCCGGGAATAGGGTTTGTGTATGAAACATTGGTTGTTTATTGTTACGACTTTTGGATTAGGATTCGATTAAACCTTCGGTTAGTCGTTCCTATTGTTTTTTGTTTTGATTAAACAATATTTGATTATCGTAAACATTCAAGTTCATCAATTATTTGGTTTATTCATCAACAATTGGGATTAAGTTCTAAGTTGTCATTGATTTTAACCTTTAATCATTGAATCTGTTAATTTTTATGAAATCCGAAATTGGTAATTAATTGGATTACTATTCATTTGCATCAATCCTTCGATTTTGATCGTGGATCATCGCAATCAAATATATTATCGGTTAATTATTTATCAAAACAAGTTTTCAAATCATGTCTATGTGATTTCCAACTGGTCATAACTAAGTAACCTGATTTTCTTCATAACCTGAAAACCCGGAGATTGGTCCTTTCTCTCATTATTGTTTACAAATCCAACTTTACATTCGTTTTCAGAATTACTATCACCAACTGTAAAAAGCAATTTGGTTTAGATTTAGATAATAGTCATAAACAACGAGCTTTCATACTTTCCACTGATTCCCAGTGGATTCGACACCTTACTTGCCCTTTACTAGTAAAAGGTGAATATGACATTTTCACTTATATTTTTGACCGACCTTACGACATCGATCAGTTTGAACTGGAAATTTACCATTAAGATGTAGATTTCACTCCTAACTTAATAACGTAATTTCGTGCAAAATAGAAGAATAAGCGGAATGAGAGTCGTCCACTAAATTGTGGGTTTCACTTATATTTTAGTAAACTCGTCTCGTTTCGTTTGTATTATGGGTGTCTTCAAGTCTTCAAGTGTATTGTGTAAAATGTCTTAGGAAAGACATAATGTATGTATTAAGACCAAAAAGAAGAGAAAGAAGCAAAGTAGGAAGAAGATATTTTAAGCATGAAACAAGAATGGTAAAAAATGAGGTACCTACTATAGACTAGGTCGAACATGGCAATTCTACCTAATTCCCTATAGTTATGGCTCTGATACCAATCTGTCACACCCCAACAATGGCAGAATCATCGGAGTGGGACGAAGAAAGATTGCTCATCACACATAACCCTATTTGTGACAATAGTTAAATCAAAACCCTTTTTCATTTCATAATTCAAATTGTCATAATACAAGGAAACACAAGTACAACATGTTCAATACAACATAACAACGAGAACAAAATTGATACAACATATTAAGCTTAAGACGTCTATATGTGTATCTAGGCATCATCACTACTTCGGTTTCATATCATCGTCATCCTCAACCTATAACATGTTTAAAATAAAGTTCAATGCAAAAGCAAAGGCGAGTATACAAGTTTTCATACATACATAGCATAAAATGAGTTTAAACAATTCCACATGGCAAGCTATTGAAACAAGATAAACATTAAAATTGGCATGTGTTTAACTAATCAAACCAATGATGAAATGCAATAAGCTCTTAATATAACCTCAAGAATACGGGTGGTGCGTTAATCCTATAGCGCTATATATGTCAAGGATAGGCTCGTACGAAGTTAATGATAAGTTCGAACACAAAACGTATAACCCCAAGTTTAAAGTATCAAGTAATCAAGTAGGCATGCATGTGTAAGGAATGTTTGTGTAATTAAGAATAAAGTTTAAGTATAAGTTTTATAGATTAACATGTTACACCCCAAAAGGTGGTAAACGAAAAAAGGGGGTTCAAGTATACTCACGGTTTTGTAAGCTTCCACTTGTTAATCCGTGAGAGAGTTGTTGTTGTTGGAGTTTGGAACACCAAGTCCTTCTATACGAAGAAACAAAGGTGTATGAGTATTTGAGGATAACGGAAGATTAAGGATTCGGAATCAAAAGAATATGGAAAGTAATATACGAGAAATTAACCATCTAGCTCATAATACTCATCTTTGACACTATGAAACACATAGGGGTTTGAATGTTTTAATGGGTTAAAGTACCCATTAGAATCGTGATGAGTAATATGTTCTTAGATGGTGTAACCTATTATTTTGACAAGTAACCATTAGGTTATCATCAAAAGTTTGGTTACTATAAGTATTATATTATATTATCTTATATAGTATATATTTATAAGTTCTAGTCCGTATCATACAAGAATGTCATAGAAGTCATGTAAGAGGTAGGAAGATAAATCTTCCATTTAGGAACCTCTTTAGTTGTCACCAATACACAAGTTGTCATAAGACAACAAGGATGGTCATGAATACATACAATAAGGAATGAAGTAACTACAAACTAACTAAGAAAACATCAAGTGATGCGTGGATTTTCAAGTAGGATAGCCCAAGCTAACCTTATAATCACACAATCTTCAAGCTCTAAGCTTGTTCATCACTTGTGGGTAAAAACCTTATCAAAACAGAATGTTTGTGAGGATTAAACCTCTGGATTTACATGTCACAACCTTGTTTTTAAGCCCACCTAATCATAGACTTGATTATGAGCATAAGGACATAGGAATGTGTTGAGAAATCTCAATTTAAAGTGTGTTAAACAAGTGTTTATACAAAATCAGAAAGTTTATTGCACTTTGGAGCCTTTTATGGTGATGTTCCAGCCTTGGTTTTCCATGGAAAACCTGTGGAAACGCACCTAAGGTTGTTCCAAGTATTTAGAAAGAAGAATCAATGAAAAAGATGGATAAATGATGAAGTTATGCTCACTTTTGTGAGTTGCAGTGAATCTGACTTGCTTCTGAATTCAACTGCATTTTTGAGTGTTTGAGAGTGAGTTTAGAGTGTTTGCAAAGTGAAAAATGTATGGAGAAGTGTTGGGTCTTATAGGGTATGAATTAGGGTTGGGTTTGGTGAGCATTGAATGCAAGAAACACAAATAACACAACCAAAATCGCCCAATCCGTAGCTGGTTAAGGGGCTGTCTGCGGATCACACCTAGTCGCGGGACGCGAAGGGGACGGACTGGCGAGTCACGGCCCACGAGGCTCGTGTCTGAAGGATTTGTTTGATTTTTGTACAATTTGGTCCCTATACCTCCATGTTTGATCGTTTTTAATGTGTTTTTAGGGTAAATTATGAAATACAAGCATAGTATGAGGTTTGTTAAGTATAATTAACATAAAACAAGTATGATGAAGCATGATTTAGCATGTGTATATCGTAAATAAGTATCGTATGCACCCACATAACATATGATTAAAGTATATCACGAATTTGAAAGTATAACCCATATTTCCAAGAATTACGAATAATGTATCAATTGTTTCACGAAATTAAACGTATGAACATGTATGAAATGTATAACACGAATTTAAAGAAATATGAATTTTATTTATGATCCAAGTCTCAGATTTTACAACGATTACAACGAAAGGACGAATACAAGACTACAAGATTACCAAAAATAGGAATACAAACAACGCTTTCTAATTTTGGAAAATACGAAAAAGCAGGGCATTACAGTGGTGGCGGTGGTGGTAGGCGGCGGGTGATGGTGTGAACCAAGAGTTTTAGGGTAAAGGGGGTAGATTGAAAATTTCAAGTTTAAAAAGTCAAAAGTTATTTAAAAAGCTAGGTTTTGTGGCCATTTGAAAATAACTTTTTCCTATTTTCAAAAAGTTAAAATAAAATGCATTTTTCTTAATACAAACACTTTATAACTTACTGGCTTTTTGAAAAAAAAAAAACAATAAGTCATTTTTAAACTCAATCCCAAACACCCTCTTAATTTAACGCGTTTGAACAACATGACTTAACAATGCTTGAACAATTCTAGTGAGTTGTTGAAAGACACGAACATTCACGTCAAAAGATTTATCGTTGGAACTTGATGGAAATGGAAATAGATCCAGTTTAACATATCCTAGCCCTTTATTATCAATACAAGTGTATACACAAATGTAAATCAATGACCAAGATTTGATGATGAAAATACACTACTGTATTTTACGATTTAATGATGTAAATCAATGGTCAGGATTTGTTCACTGAGTTCACATATACACTAGTGTTCACTCTAGAACCCCACCCTATATATATATATATATATATAGGTTGAAATTTGAGAGAGAGTGATTTGAGCATGGTGCAAAAAAAATCTAATCGGATTAATATTTATAAGGTAATAGATAAAAATATTATTTTTAAATGATTAATTTAATGGTGTTGTTGAAAGAAAACATAGTCATCTTATGGAGATTGCTCGATCATTTCTTCTATCCGTTGATGTTTTGAGTGTTCTTTTAGAAGTCCTCCTAATGGATCAACATGTGATTAATCGGACCCCTGCTTTTCATAATTATGGGATGTCTCCTTGTCACACCCCGAATTTCCACGTGTCACCGGTGGGCCCGGTGGGGGAGTATCGTGACGTGGTTGGCAACATAATAGTCAAACAACACAATATATATGAATGCACAGCGGAAGCAAAAGATAATTAGTAGTACATTCCGAATATGGAGTGATATCCAGTATTACAACGGAAAGTAAAGGATCCACAGGCGGATCTTTAAACATATCATTTGTTCAACAGACTTTAGGCACCTAGAACTTGCAAGATTCCTTATTAGCTCCCTGAGCTTCCAGCCAATTACGTTCAGTACCTGTCACTTAACCTTTTTGGAAAATACGTCAGTTTTCACTGGTAAATACACTCAACCGACTCATTTGAAAAGAGTTTAAGAAAATTGATTTAGATGCACCAGGCACAAAACCTTTTGACACTTTGATTAAAATGCACAGAGGCAAAATTAATCTTTTATAACTTGGGAAAATTATTTGTATATAATCTTGTATACAGTTTTACTTATTTGTCGTCCGTTAGGGCCGGTTCGTAGGGCCGGACTAGATTAACAGACACGCCACAGGTATAATGCCCACAGGCTATCATCCCCTAAGTGGATTACCAGTTCCGGTATAATGCCCACAAGGATGATACCTCGGAGTGGATTACCAGTTTTTACATAATGCAGCTGTCAGGTGTATGCCTACACCCCGTGCTTAGGTCGTGGCCATTTCGTAAAATGATGCCAAGGATATCCGGGACATGGTCATTAACCCCCAAGGCCATACACCAAATAATAATAAAATAATACATATTAAACAGGTTATGTAAGTACATCAATCACAATCCGATTTAAATGACTACATACACCCGACCAAGCGGTACTTTTATAGTACCGTATCCCAAGCCCGTATAGGGAAAATAAGTTAAGAGTATTTACCTGAGCTAGCTCCTGTCTTAAATAGCAGAAATTTATAACTCAGCCGTATTCACTTAAGTAAGCGTAGGTACAATTTACCGGAAGGCTCTAGTCTGGAATGATGGTATAAATAATTAATTAGAATGCTAACGGGTCTTTAATTAAGCCTAAGCTTAGACCGGTTAGTCTTACAGGAAGATACGGTTCGTACGCACGATTAAGCGAAGACCGGAATAGAATGTGATTTAAACCCGACATGTTCAAAGACTTGTCTTATATGGGTATTTCATACACATTCTGGATTTTGAGATAAAACCGATAAGGTTTGACCCGTTTCGGCTAACTTATATAAACTAGTTATATAAACCGATCCGAACGCGAATAACGCGTAACGGGTAACCGAATAGGTCGCGCACAGGTTTCCTAAGTTAATATGCTTAAATTATGTTGTGATATCATAATGATACCTTCCATAATGCCCAAAACGAGTTAAATCCTTAATTATGCCCCGTAGGGGTATTTTGGTCATTTTAACGATTATAAAAGGGATTTAACGTAACCCTGATGTTCGGGACTGAAGTAATTAGTAAACAACTTATTTTTAACAGATTATATTAGTTGATAATAATCCGTATGTCTCAATATAGTTTTAAGCCTAAACTACGCGTATAATACACGTATAAACCCGTTTTAAGCGACGTTCGATTAAAAATACGATTCTGGGTTTTCTGATCAGTTAATCAGGCTCAAAACACTATATTTATTATTTAAAATTAGTAGCAATTGGATTCGCGTCAAAATTCCTTGTAGAAATCATTTTATGACCGAAAAGGGTAAATTCGGTATTAACCGAATTAAGGCGATAAGCCTAGCTTAAGATCAGTTTAAAAATAATTAAAAATCTTCAAAAATCCCAAAATATTATTTAACATCAGTGGGTAAAAGGTTTGGTGCCGAAAATCGGGTTTAGATAGGCTATGCGCTAATCGCGCCGATTAATTAATAAAAAGCTTACTATTTACGCTAATGCGCATATCTCCTAATCTGGACCTCAAATTGATGTCAAATTTGGAGGGCATGTTTATAATTCAGTAGACAAGGGTCTTGTCCACTTATATTACCAAAAAGCTCGTTTTATAACCGAAAGGGCATTACGGTCAATTTTAAGCATTTAACGGAAACGCGCGAACGAATCGGATAATCAACGAAACAAGTAAAGAGGCTTATACTATGGTGTAACCCAACTCTAATGAAGCACTAAGGCATTTCCGAATCAAACTAAAACGGGTCAGAACCGAAGTCAAAGCAAAAGTCAAGGTTTTGCGCCTTTCGGTTCCGAACCGGGTTTAAATAGAAATTTGTCGAGTCGGACAAGCGTAAACAAGTTTTTATACTTATTATTAAGTTATATTAAGGTCAGAACATGTTACACGCCTCACGGATTGCTAATCACCCGATTAAAGCTTCTGTTGACTTTTTCGATTAATGTTTGACTCGACAAACGAACTAGTTAGGATGGGAATCAGGGGGAACCCTTTTAGGGTCTTGTTACCCACATAATTACCAACCTAACGGTACTTTTATTTCGGGTTACGACTGAGTCTACCTTAATTAAACTGGAAGTCAAACGTTAAGTACGATATATAGACTTTTAAGCTAATTATAAAGCTAGAATTAATTTAGAAGGGTTAGGCAACTTACTAGATGATTAATGGTTGATTAGGAAGGAGTTGCAATTGCCCTTGAGCTCCAGAACTTGATCAGTTGCTGAATTGAAGTGGAATGATCAATGTTGCAAGGGAATGGCCTTATATAGTGGGTTTACACACCACAAGTGCTTGACAAACAAGTCTATGATCATCCACAAAAGATTGACACATGCCGTAGAGTCCTAGGGGTGTTTTAGGGGCCGATTATATGTGAGAAAATCGATCAAAGTTCATGCACCAAGCTTGTGGCAGACAAGGAACCACGAAAACAATGTTTCTGTCCAGATGTTGCAGTCGCGTAGCGCGACGCCTCCAGGCTTCATGCTCGCGCTACGCGAGCATGTGTATTTCATCCAAAAAAATTTTATTTAATTGCTGTTTGATCCTTGGCTCTTCAAATCTTGTACAGACACTCGATTATTGCTGTATGAACCTTCATAATTGATATATAGGGGCTTTAAAACATATACCCACTTTGTTAAGCCCTCGGGTAACTAAATTGTTACCCGAAAAGTCCAAACTTCCAACGTTAACGCTTTTAACCCTTGTAAACGAATTTGATCACAACTTGCTCATACGATAACGAAACTTTATGAAATTTATATCGTGCATTCTAGTGAGCATAATTTATCGTTACAAAGCTTCGGGTTTGTCAAAAGGTCACTCAGAGGTATATCTTTAAACATGTTGACACATTTAACCCCTGTAGTTTGTAATCTCTCACTTTTAGCTTCGTATGATCCATGATTTATTCGTTTGAAGGTATGAGCATCGTGTAGGGTTAATGTACATTATATTCATTCACAGTTGACACTTAGAATACGTATTTCCACATACTTTCCAGGTTTGTCAACTTTAGTCCTTCTATAATATTCCTTCACACGTTCAGACTTTATGACACGTGTCAACACATTATAGGACGTGAATTTTCGAGGTGTTACACTCCTTTTGAAAAATTATATGACAAACTCCTAGATTACGGTGAATAAAGATTTTTTGGATGAACTTGCTTTGTTTTTCATCCTCATGTGAACGGGACAAATTATCAAATAAGTGAGCCTTATATGTATTCTTGGGTTATGCTAGTGGTCCAAAAGGTTGTTACACTAGACAAAAAAGGATATAGTTGTTTTGATCTTGTAAGTAAGAAGCAATACGTTTCGGGGCATGTTATCTTCCTCGAGCATATTCATTTCTATTCCTATCTAGTTAAATCGCACAATGTAAAAAAGTCAGGTCTCCTACATATTATTCATTTTGCTTGTGACACTAACGCATTAGCCTCATCTAATGTTCTAGCTACAACTGCTGAACCTGATGGGTCAGTTCAAGACACCTATAGTTCGCCAGTCACAACTTCAGGTCTAGTTATGCCTGAGATAGCTCCACCTCTAAGGAGGTCCATTCGTGAATGTAAGCCAATAAGCTGCCATCTATTTGAACCTACTCTACTTACTCGGTTTCGTTTGTTTCCTTTATCGTAAATATGCATCATCTATCTAAACGAAAATCGTATAAAGAGGTTGTCTCTAATCCTCCTTAGCAGAATGTTATGGTTGAAGAGCTCACTGATCTTCATCAAACACAAACATGGGATTTGGTTCTACAATCACTTGGTAAATGTGCAATTGGTTGTCATTCGGAATATAAGATTACAACAAAGTCTGATGGGTCTGTTGAGCAATACAAGGCCATATTTATAGCAAAATGATACTCACAAAACTATGGTATGGATTATGAGGAGACATTTGCCCCAACGACAAAAATGTATAGAGTTCATACTCTTTATGGTTATTGCATATGTTCGTCAATTGAAGATTTGTCAAATGGATGTCAAAAATGTCTTTCTGAATGGTGATCTCCATAAGGAGGTTTACATGATTCCTCCCCCGGGAATTCTCATCCGCTCGATGAAGTCTATAGTCTTTGGAAAAATCTATATGGCCTCAAACAGGCCTCGTGCATGGTTTGGGGAATTCTATACAGTGATTAATTCCCTTGGTTTTGTTCCTAGTAATCATGATATAACATTGTTTGTTCGAGGTACAAGTGCATACGCATTCTTCTGTCTTTATAAATGGATGATATGATTATTACAGACATTGATTATGATGGTATTGAGTCCTTGAAGCGTGATTTGGCTCACTGGTTTTGCCATAAAGGATATGGCTCTACTATAGTATTTTCTAGGTATTGAGATGGCTCAATCTCAGAAAGGATACCTCCTTTATTAGACAATATCTCTCTCTCTCTCTATATATATATATATATATATATATATATATATATATATATATATATATATATATATATATATATATATTTGAGTTGGTTAACGTACAATTTGTGTTAACGTACGATGCGTACGAGATTGCGTTACAACATGTGATTTTTTCATCATAACATGCGATTTTTATATTTTCAACATGCGATTTTTTTTAATTCAACATGCAATTTTGTTTCTATACAACATGCGACTTTTTTTTTATAACATGCGATTGAAGTTTATAACGTGTGAACTTGAAATCTCGTACACTCGTATGATAAGGCATATTGAGAACGCTACATATTGCGAGAACGATGAAAATGAATGAAAAACCCAATCAAAATTATTTTTTTAATACAACCCTCATTGTAATTAAAATATAGCATCAAAAAAAGAATTTACAACATCACATAATTCATTTCTCTTCTCAAAATCACTCTTATTAGATTTTTTACACATGTGTAAATATAACAAATTTACACATGTGTAAATGGCAAACTTACACTTGTGTAAATTCTCTTTATTTACGAATTCACGTAAATTTAAACGTGTAAATTAAATTTCTAACATTGTATTCGAATAGTAATGATAAGTGTAAAATATATGAATTTAAATTGTTTTTGACCAAGTTCTTGCGGTTTTTCATTCGTTCTCACGGTTCTCACAATATTTATCATTCTCATTTAAACCTTCCCCTATATATATATGGGTAATTACACTTTTCATGCTTTATGTTTGTAGGCGGGTTGCAGTGGATAGCCTTTAACTTCAATAATTACAGTCATAATCATTTATTTGCAAAACTCATTACACCTTTCGTACTTTAACACTAACCAGGTTAAAAATTTAAGTTAAGTCTGGTTATGTGACTTGCACATAAGGGTAGATCAGTAATTTTACTTGTTTATTTAAAAAAGTAAAAAAAAAATTATATATGGTTCACATAAATCCACTAGTCATCTTCTTCCTCTCAACTATCCCCCCACCCCCTCCCTTTCTCTCTTTAATCAACCTCCACCATCCACCACCGTATCCTAGCCACCACCATTGAATCGAGCTCCACCACCGGATCCGGCTACCACAAACCCACCACCACCGAATCCAGTCGACGTATACCATCACCACCAACAGATCCGCCACACCACACCACCACGTCCGCCTCCATCTAGATCCTCAACTCTCTATCTCTTCTGTTTTAGATCTTCTGGTTTCACCCATCATATCCTCTCCTTAGAAGCGGTTTCACACAACATCCGGTAACTTATTATGCCTCCATCTAGATCCCCAACCCGTGTTGCGCCGCCAAGATACGGGCCCACTTTCACACAACATCCGGTAACTTATTATGCTCGAAAATATTATTATACGCAGAACAAGATCTTCATCGCCTAGAAAGATTTAGATGTATAGATATAGATACATATATATATATATATATATAGAGAGAGAGAGAGAGAGAAAGAGTGTAACATATGAGAGCATTCACATCCCATCCTCCATCTTCACCTCCAAAATTTTGGAGATATTATAGTTGTTGATTAATGGGGAACGAAATCATCGGCTCAACAAGATCCAAAAGCAGATGATGTTGTGGCAAGAGAGGCGACAACCGTCTCTCTAATCGGAGCCTCTTCAATTTTCCGAGCATATCACCCCCATTTGAGTGTAGTCGACGGTGATGATTTTGGATAAACCCTAATGTGGGATTTGGGGGAGAATTGGGGTATTTTATGGTGTTGTAGTTGGTAGGTGAATGGTCTTAAATGCCCTCACGTGTGAAGCACGTGATTAAAACTAACTTAATTTTCTAATTGGGTTTGAGGTAAAGGATGAAACGTGCAACATGTTTTTAAAATAAAGGATTGTGGCTGTAATTATTGAAGTTAAAGACTATCCACTGCAACTCACAACAAACATAAATGACGAAAAGTGTAATTTACCCTATATATATATATATATATATATATATATATATATATATATGATCTAATTCAACGTGCAAGACTATTCAATTACAGAACAGACACTCCTTTTGAAACCAATGTGCAATATTCTCCCAATGACGGTGTTCCCTTGGCTGATCCAATTCTGTATCATACTATTGTAGGCAGCTTGGTTTATCTTACAGATACTCGCCTGGATATTGCTCATGTTGTTCATACAGTTAGTCAATTTGTTACTGCTCCCACTTTTGTTCATTGGGGAGTTGTTCTTCGTATTCTGAGATATCTTAGTGGCACTCAGATTCATAGCCTCTTGTTTCCTTCGACATCGTCTCTAGAGCTGCGTGCCTATAATGATGTTGATTGGGATAACAATCCTAATGATCATAAATCCGCCACTGGCTTCTATGTTTTCCTTGGTGTATCTTTAATCAAATGGAGAAGTTATAACAAACAAGATGTTGTTTCTAGATCTTCCACTGAGACTAAGTTAAACCTGGCTTACTACATGTGAGATTGTTTGGTTACGATAGCTTCTTGCATATATGAGAGTTAACATTGCTCAACCTACTCCCTTACAATTTGTGATAACAAAAGTACTATGCAGATTGCAAATAATTATGTTTTTCATGAGTGGACGGAGCATATTGAGATTGATCGAC
The DNA here is from genome assembly GCA_030545235.1 of Helianthus tuberosus. NCBI lineage: Eukaryota > Viridiplantae > Streptophyta > Magnoliopsida > Asterales > Asteraceae > Helianthus > Helianthus tuberosus. The sequence goes on from JARYGA010013827.1 coordinate 59,291, forward strand.
ACTTCATTCGTCATCATCTAAAGCTCGAGACTATCTCGCTTCCATATGTTCCATCAGCTTTGCAGGTTGATATTTTCACGAATGCTCAGTCGGTATCTTGTGTGACAAACTCTCAACGCTTGTTGTTTCATTGTGAGTTTTTTTTTTTTTTTTTTTTGGGGGGGGGGGGGGGGGGGGGGATAGCATAATAAAGTTAGTGGGCTCTTTTATTTTGACACTTAAAATAAGAAAATGTTATGCACGGTTTGAACTGTGAGCTGCGTTTCATGGTGAATTTTCCCGTTTTCATTGCATTGGATTCTTATCTATATAAAACTTTTCTCTTGATTTCTTATGTTTATGCATTCTTCCAGCATGTTAGGATCGGATTCATCAACAATTGATTATCCAGGAAGAATTCCTTCGGACCAGAGATCCGAAATGATGTTGCTGCCATTAGTTAAAAGTTTGCTAATGACAAGCCTGTTTCTGGGTCCTCTTGATCAGTACCCAATGAAAATGATAAGTAGCTTCATCAGCTATTAAATGGCCATTAGTCCTGAAATGCCAGCAATCCCAAATCGATGACGATGAGGAACTGAAACATGTGTTGATGTTGTGAATTAATTAAATAGCAAGTTTTTATGACATGATCTGGAAGGTTAAATGTCACTCCCCCGGAATCGGCTCAACATCTGGTTTCTTAATATTTCTTTCTTTTAAATTTCTATCCGAAAAAGGAAAGAAGAGATGACTAGGAATTCACAATATATCGATAACTCGATAAGGTTTTAATTGATTAAGAGCAGTTGTAGTTGAATACAAACTAAAAGGAGGATACATAGTGTAGAAAGACTCGGATAACGAGTTTAGTCTTCATAAAATAGATTTTCTACGATAATCAGTGTCCCTTTAAAACATCAAAATATGATGCTGGCTTCTTAGTCTCAGAACGCAGTGCCTGAATATCCAAAATCAGTATGATGTTAGTATGGTGCATGCTGACAACTTTTCCATCATCATGCATGTTTTGGTTAAATGTACCTCGCATGCAGCAGCCAAACGCAGAATTGTAGCTTCGCCCCATGGGCGGCCTATGATCTGCAAACCGATTGGAAGACCTTGCTTGTCATAACCAACCTGTAACAGGTCAGATATAATTCAAATTTAGTCTAGAACAAGTTGATATTGGTATAAACAAAACACTACTTACAGGTACAGAAATGGCTGGGAGTCCAATAAGATTCCCTGCTAGAATGAAACGCATTAAACTACCTGAAACATGAAGCACACCACAAGTTAAATGCAAGGTTAAAATCAAGCATAATGAATATGTATCACCATACCAACTCACCTGTTACCTTCAGATTCGTCTCCCCCATCTCAAGTGCCCTTGTGCGAATCAAAGGAGCTGTCATTCTAACAAAAAATACACTCTATAAAAGGTTTTATATATATATACACACACACACACACATATACATCAAATTGCTCAACCTAACCTATAAAACTATGTTGATATTTTATAGTTTGATTACTAACATCAAAACTTTGGAGGCACAAATGTTATAACGGCAAGGGCAGTATTCTACTATAGTCAAGGGTATCTACATACCCAGTCGTTGGAGTAACTATGACGTCGACTGTCTTGAAGATCTCCATGTGATAGTACATCACCCTGCGCCTGCAATTGCAATCAACCATGTTATATAGTATGTCTGTTGTAGTACGGGTTTCGTATGGATAACAGTTTTCCTTCATAAAGGCTCGCCATAAGTAAAGAAATTGAAATTATTTGACCTTTAACAGTCTAAACTTGAGTCTAATTGAAAAAAAAAAAAAAGAAGAAGAAAAGCTCAAGACCTGAGACGCTGGGCTGCAACATAGTCTGAAGCTGTGAATGAGCGGAAAAGTGCCAGATTAGTGCGAGTGTCCAGTGTAAATTTCTTGTCATTCCTGTTTAGATATTAGTTATATAAGTGGAAGCATTTAGATTGACCAAAAAGCTAATGATATTTATTTATGCATAGCATGGCATACCCGCTCTGACAGTGAGGTGTAAGTGCGGCTAATGCTTCAGAACCAATGGAAACAAGATGGGATGTTCGTGTCTGGTGAAGCTCAGGTATGGTAACCTCTACTACCTTGAACAACAAAGTTAATATCCTAAACAAGTGTTACTTCATATATACTTTTTGATACTTACTTTGCAGCCATAAGTTTGTGATAAGAGATTCAGAATATCTTCACACTTGGTTGAGATATCAGGTGAGAAGACATCATTAAACCACTGCAGACAATAATATAGTGATCAGTATACGTATAACCCAGAATTAGAGGGATAGGGTATAATGATCACCTCTGTGTACTTTCCTAGACGCATTGATCCCAAAATACTAGACTCCTCATGATGAGATGATAGGTCAGGCAGACAGGGGATGGACTGCATGCAACTTAATTATGTGTGTATAATTCTTACAACATAACATGAAAGGTAAAGAGAAAGGAAGAAAAGATGATGATTATTAATATTACGGGATTAAGGCTCAGTTTATCAGCAGGAGAAGCTCCTAAAATAGCTGCATACCTAAAGAAATCGATGAATAGTAGTCAGTTACTTAAGTAGACAGACAGACAGACAGAGAGTATGTTACTTACACCAGCATGATATCCTCAACACTGGATGCAATTGGTCCTATAATTTCTAAGGTCCCTCCATCATATAACGCCCTGAGAATTCAATATGATTATGAAGATAACAACTAGTGCACTACCCGGTAATATATAATCTCTTAATGTACAATTACAGGAAGGAAGTTAGGTTACCCTTTGATGTCGGTACGCCCAAATGTTGTTTTCAGTCCCACAACACCGCAAAGAGAGGAGGGAATACGGACTGAACCTGTGATAATTAACAAAGTAAAATTTCATTCCTTGACTTGATATGTGTATATGTGACAAAGCAACCAACCTCCTCCATCTGTTCCCAATGCAGCTGAACATATTCCAGAAGCTACAATTGCCGCTGGTCCTGATGAAGATCCACCTGTATACCTCTCCGCATTATGCGGGTTTCGTGTTGTGCTAAACCACCAATTTCACAACTTTAATCAAAGGAAATAACTGCAAGTTATAAACCACTACATATTAATCAACTAAACCATACCCATTGTTTGGGTTATTTCCAGTAGTCCCTTGTCCAAATTCATGCATATTAGCCTTCCCAACAAAAATCACCCCACAGCTCCTTAACCTTGATACGCAAACTGCATCCTTGTCAACAATACGCACCTCATCAAACCATGTCGTCCCACCTGTTTAAATAACCAATTTCCATCTATATGTCATGGGTGGCACCAGGCAGGTAATAAATACTCATTTAGATATATACCCTTAGATGGATGGGGATAGCAATCTATATCATCCTTGATTGCCATGAAGATACCATCCAAAGCTGACAATGGTTTTCCTACACAACCATGTAAGAATGCATCAACTGGGACTGAACTTAACAAAATATATACTTTTTTCCACATGGCTTAATAAAATATGTAATATATTTTTCAGCGAGTAAATTGTCATTTTAGTCCCTGAGGTTTGACCAAAATTGCCATTTTAGTCCAAAGAGTTTTTTTCTTGCCATTTTAGTCCAAATAGTTTTGTTTTCTGCCATTTTCGTCCCTGACTTTTATCATATTTTGCCACTTTCATCGACGACCACCACCACCACCACCTCCCACCACCCACCCCATCACAACCTTCTATCATCGCCACCACCTGCCTGCACCGTCACCACCCACCCACCCCACCACCATCACCACCCACCATTTCCACCACCACCGGCCACTTTTCCGCCACCCACGTCATCAACCAACACCACCGCCATCATCGTAAAACCAACAACCACCGCCATCATCTTCATTGTAAACCGGCACAACACCATCCCCATACCATTGCACCTGCAAAAAAAAGAAAGAAAAATGTGGTTTGACCAAAATTCACCTAAGTTAACTAAATTTTTTTAATGGAGTTAGTGGGTTGGATGAAAATGGCAAAAAAATGACAAAAGTCAGGAACTAAAATGGCAGAAATCCCTGAGTTTTTCGCTCAGTAGTGTTATATATGTAGTTTTCGTATAGAAATTTTTGGGTATATACGTTTTCGTATATATGGAATGGCATATAAGTTTGTAGCGATAGAAATGAATGCACCTTCCTCAAACCGTTGGGTTGAAGCTGCAGCCTGCTTTCTGACATCTTCAGCATTGAAAGAAACCAACTGTGGTGTTGGGGGTTTCTTATTATTGTTGAATTCTTCAATAGCAGAAATGACGTACTCTGCGACCTGTTAAATGGATATATATATATTCAATTAAGAAGCATCAAATATGAGTAGGCTATTGGCAGGGGCAACTTGTATGTGATTGTGACATACCCTTATTGGCGTTGTGATCCTTGACCTGTATGAATATGCATAATCACGAATCTTCCAGTAGCGAAATGATGGCGTCAAACCAGAACTCCCGCTAGCAGAAGCAGGATCATATTGGGGAAGACATCTAACGCTCGAATCAACTCGGTCTTGAGATGTTCCATCTTCTTTGAGAAAAACCACTCCTGATTCTTGTTCTAATTTCAAAGTAAAAGCAGAGGGGATTACTTCTTGAGGGAGCCTTAACTTCGATGCTTAATGGCTAGCAGAAGTTCGCGCGATGATGAGGCGGGAACGATAAATCGCATTTATGATGCTCGTTTTTTTTAGTTTTCTTATTCATATAATATTTATTATAGCATCATTGTCATAGATATATATCAAAACGAAGTAATTGGGTAATTCATACCATGTGTTGTGTATTGTTCGGTTATTATCCTCAACCAAAGTTATAGATTAGTCTATTTTATTAACCAATCGGTTTTCGGTTAATCACTTCGGTTTATTTGGTTAGATTGATGGTTTTTGGTTTGGTTCACGTAATTTCTTAATAATAGCGAAAACCAAACTTGGGTTTCTAGAAATATATGAAATTAATGTATAAATACATGAAATGAAAGTATAAATGAATGAAATGAAGATATAAAATATGAAATATATGAACCGGATGTATAAAAGCTAGAAATATATGAAAATATGAATGATTGGGTTCGGTTCAATTAATTTTGGTTAAACGAGAGTACAAAAAATTGATAACCGGTTTTTGGTTAATTCAGTTTTTGATTGATTTCGGTTCGGTTTCGTTTGTTATCGGTTTAGTTTAGGTTAATGAGTTAGTTATTGCTCACTGATAATCGGTTTTGGTTAACAACCGATAGGTGCGCGTGTGATTCGGATGGAAACACATACATTGCCATGGTGTGCTTTGTTCGGTTGGTTAGATTGTTATCCACAATCGAAATCGAGGTCATCGATTAGTCTATTTTATTAACCAATCCTTTTCAGTTAATCGGTTTGATTTATTCAGTTAGATTGACGGTTTTTGGTTTGTTTTAATTTCGGTTAAAAACCAAACTTAGGCTAAAACTTTTGATTAGAAATACATGAAATATAGGTATAAATACATGAAATGGGTGTATAAGTACATGAAATGGAGATATAAATACATAAAATGGGGGTATAAATATGAAATACATGAACTGAAGGTATAAAAGCTAGAAATATATGAATGGTTCGGTCAGTTAATTTTTATTAAATGAGGGTACAAAAAATCGATAACCATTTTTGGTTAATTTGTGTTTCGATTAATCATTTTTCAGTTAATTTAGTTTTTGGTTGATTTCGGTTCGGTTTCGTTTAACGATTCAGTTCTTACTCACCCTTAGACAATGTTAATCACGTAACGTATCAATTTTTTTAATAAAAAAACAATAGCAATACTATACTCAAATTAAAGAGAATAACATACTCGATTACATGGTGTAATTTAAAAAAAATTAACGTACCAAAAAGTTATGACCGTTTAAAAATCGTGAGGGGAGTTAGTTTTTTATAAGGGGATAAAGTGTAGCTACTAACTAATAATCTATAGTTTTGTTAAAGATGAGATATTAAAGTGTAATCTGGATGAGATGATTAAATTGATGGTATTTAATCACTTGACATTCTGTAGCTATTAAGCATTCTGGGATAATGACTAAATACGTTGGGCTTTAATCACTTGTACACTAAGGCATCATATACTTTTACCTTTTAATCCACAAGTTTATTACTGACCAAGACAACTATCGAAATGTCGATAAAATAAGTAGGTCGTCACGATACTTTTGGATTATTTTTAAAACATTATAGTTTATAAGATATGCCAAAAATATGTAAAAAGAAATTATAAGTTTGTTGTGGAGGGGGAAAAGTGTAACTAATTATCCATAATTATGTTAAAATTCATGGAGTTAAGTGTAATAGACGAGAGACTAAAATATAATTATTGTTTATTTTAGGTGTGTATTTATTTATAGATTAAGAGGAGAAAAGTTCTTACTTTTTAGGTGTCTTAAAATGTCCTCCCTCATGCATTATAATATATATATAGTATAGATTAAGGTAAATATTTGTCTTAATTCATTGTTAGATCGATAGACAAGAAGGATTACAACCCATGTGATTCCAAAATAGTATCGTTCATTTTCCCCATCATCCCATGTCTTATAATTTGGCCAACAAGTGCATGAATTAAGGATTAAGCTTTTTGTCTGAATTGTAATGCGGTCAGAAAACCAAACACAATACTAACCGCATTCTACTTCTGTTTTGATTCCATAGCAAGCATTTAATAATCCAAGATATTAGAATTTTATGAACAAGCAACAGAAAAGAAAAATAAAGGAAAATGAATTCAGGATCATTCTGAAAGTGGTTTTTTATATAACGTGTCTTTAGATTAAGGTAGAAGAATTAAAACCTTGAAGAGGGAACTCTGGTCGAAACATGGGTGGTTCTGGCATCACAGTCTCCCTTAACATCTGCATAACATACATAGATGATACATATGTAAATAAGAAAACATATGCCCCTCAATTTAATGGACCGACAAACAGACAGACAGACCTCTTGTAGCTTATTCGGCTTCTTCAAGTAAGCAACGATGACAGGACCAATGATTGGCATTTCAATGAACATAACAAAAATCCTCAGCCATAGCCCACTCAAGTTAGGAGCTGCATGCATGCAACATTAATCATAATTAATATTATTATATTAGCTACCTAGAAAGTAGAAAAGAGAAGGTAACAAGTAGAAGAACCTTCGATCTCTCCAGGATCGTACTTGACTTTGGTCAAATCGACTTGGTTGGCAGGCAACATAACGTTCTTCTTCTTCTTCCCCATCTCCACTTGACATAGTTCCCTCGAGCTTGTGCATGAATATATAATAAGCTTCAAGCTGACATCAAGATTGACGATCAGGTGATAAGTTTGTTGCTTTGATGATGAAGCAAGATTTGGTGGTAAACAAAGTGTGAACAAGTTGGCTGATGGGGCAGGTTTAACTGCCCTTCAATTCTCCCATCGCCTTTTACTTTCAGATTCTTTTTAACACTTCCATTTAGGCGGAGTGGCCCAACACTTGCAAATTTCTATTTTACAAAGCTTATTTTATAGTATATAATCAAAGAGTGGTTAATCGAGAGGTTAGTTCACGGGTCGAGTCTCGTCAAGTAGGGTTAATCCCTCCTTTCCTCGATTGGTGGCCTGGTCGTCCTCTAATCCGTCTCCTGCACAATGAAAACACACCGTGACTTGCAACATGGAGAATGGGATGGGGGTAGAGGTGTACAAATCAGTTTTTTTTCAAAACCCGGTTCCGGTTATTAACCGAACCGGTTTTTTCACCCAAAATGAAAACCGGTTTTTTTATAACCGGTTTCGGTTACTAACCAGTTTTTCAAGTCCAAAACAATAACCGGTGTAACCGGTTGGGACCGGTTTTTTTTTTTAAACCGGTTTCGGTTATTAACCGGTTTTTCAGATCAAGAATAGTAACCAGTCACAAACCGGCGGTTCGGTTATAAAAAACCGGTTTCGGTTCTAAAATTGTTTTTTTTTGTACACCTCTAGATGGGGGTTGCTCCTTGTTACCACCCTTCAGCATGAGAATAAGTATTTGCTTAGGAGCAAGATAAGTATTTAAGTAGTAATTGTGAGAGAGCAGATTAGCGTGACCTCAAACGTGGCTCGGGACGGGTATTTATAGCCGAAGAATGAAGGAGAAGGGCCAAAGGGCCGGCTGATGGACTTAGGGCTCGACTGACAATCTTGCAGCTTTTCATAGACGTGACAGCTGCGCGGGTCACGAGAGTCTTGGGCGTACACAGAGGTGTTACCATGTGTCCTGCTACATCGGTTGCACGAAGGAACACCCGCCACGTGGCCTGTTGGGGTTGTCAGTATGTTCATCAACTTTATGCATGTGGGTTGGGCAGCTGCGCATTGGGCGGTCAGCTGTGTCACACCCCAACCGATGCCGGAAACATCGGGGCGCGGCACTGAGCGAAACAGATTGTCCAAGAGAATCCATAACAACTATTGAATTACCATATATTTAACGTTCACGTCCCATACCATAAACATATAAAGTAAAAACAGTTATTACAGACATTTTTCTCAAAGACAAGTAAATAGTTCCGACAACTCAGATTTATTTAATGTAGTTTCTAGACTCCCTAGCTTGATTTCCAGCGAAACATAGCAAGCATCCTAATCAACCTGTCACATACGTTAAAATACAGTCAATACACAGAGTGTAAAGGTGAGTACACAAGTTTGATAGCATATAGTATAGCGAAAGCGTTTACGCATAACCATCATGTAACACGTAGAAATGTGAAGCATGTAAGCTATCGACAATGAAGTATGCAACCGACATGACTGCGAGTTGTAGAATGCGCAACACATTATCACCACTGTGACCATGTGAAGTAAAACCCTTAACAACCCCTGTCCACGACAGGTGCTGAGTCCAAACTATAGTACTATCGTTGCTAAGGTGTCAGGCAAACAAACATTGTGTAAACATAACATACAAGCATTCATCGTGTCATGTATAACATGCGAGAGCGGTTAGCGTTAAAAGTGTTTGCGTTGTGTGCTCGATGTGATTTGATATAGAAAACGTATGTAACACCCAAAGTGCGTTAAAAGAAAATGGGTTCGAGTATACTCACCGTATGTGTTTAGAAAATAAACACAGCCTTGGATTGAAGGGAACGCTTGGAGGTTAGCCTAAGTACAGAACGATAGCGTAAGCGTTGAACAGCGTGTAAACGGTGAGTTGAGCATCGAATGGTAAGTCGAGCGGATGATCATCCGGACGGATGGTCATCCGGTCGGATGACCATTCTGTCGGCTGATCATTCGAGTGGGATGTGAGTGCTTGTAATTTGTTTTGAAACTTTGAAATTTTCGTTGTAGCATTTTGGAAAATGTGAAGTGTTTCTAGATATCAAGTCATCCGGTCGGATGGTCATCCGGACGGATGGCCATTCGATCGGATGGCTATTCGTCTGAGAGTTTGATAGTTTTGAGCAAAATTGTTTAAGTGTTGAAAGTTATAAAGAACATGTCACCTGTTCGAACAGTCATTCGATCGGATGGTCATCCAATCGGATGGCTATTCAGTTGGGTGATATGTTGTTTGGAATTTTGTAAAATTTTCTAAGTTAAAAGTTTTAACGGAGACGGCATGATGACGTGTCACACAACGGAAACCCATCAAGGACCAGCTCATCCGATCGGATGGGAATCACCCCATTCAGTCGTACTCACTGTTCTTTTGATGAAGTTTCATGTTCAACCCGCGAATCGGTCGTCTCTTTGGTAGAAATCCATTCTCGAACCAGTTCCCTGCTAGAGGAGAGCCTGAACGAGCCTAGATCCTAACGGTTTTGAGAAAAAGTAAGGAATATTGAAGAAAAATTTGAAATAGTTGATAATTGTGGAAACCTTGTTAGAATCAGTGTGAAAATGTGTAGAAATCCGTTAGATCCGGGCAAATATTGATGAGATGATGTCACACTTCAGTGTTCATAAGAACCTGAGGTGACGTCACCCTAAAGCAGTTCAAATCCGGTGATTTCATGGTAAAAAAGTAGTGATTTCAGTGGAGAAGATGATGGAGATGTGTGTAATGAAGATGGAAGTACAAGATTTAAGAAGAAAACTTACGGAAATCGCTTGGAATCGAGAGAAAAGTGCTTGAGAATGTGCTAGTCGGATAGGGCTATCACATCAATGAACAGTTGATGTGACAGGTGAGTATTTATAGTGTGAGAGTGTGAGAGGCGGCGGAGGGTTAAGTGGGTCGGATGGCCAGTCGATCGGATGGTTATCCGGTCGGATGTCCATTCGATTGAATGGTCGTTCGATCGGTTGGCTTGCGCGGGTTAGTTTTCCGACTTTCGTTTCTTGCGTTGAGCGTTGCGTTTCGTTTAAGCGGGTTACGAATAAGTGTTGCGATGAGAAAACCACACGATGTTTAACAACTAGTTACACAAATAACATAACTACTACACACCTAACACTTAAAATCAATCTGCGTTTTGAGTTTGCGATGCGTTGTGATAGGGTTGCGATTGCGTTTGCGAATATCATCCCAAAACATACATAAGGCACACACACAAGTAGAGCACATAATAACACAGATAGAACAATAACAGTAATTGCGTTTCGAGTTAGCGATGCTATGCGATAGCGTTTAGACTAACATGCGATGCGATAAAATGCATTAAAGAGTGTAACACCCCGAAAACAGGTTTGGTAATCAAACCACGTTAATATTAACGAACGGGTAAAATACCGTTAGTGGTAAAAAGTAACCCGGTAAATATTAGGATTTAAATAATTAAAACTAATGTTAATTAAAAAGAAGAATAAACACTTTGAGAAACAAAAGTTTATTAGAGGCCCGGGTTAACGGGACTTAAAATAAAACAGGATATATACCCCGAAACTCACTAAGAAACTAGGAATATCAACCTAGTAGTAAATTGTTTAGTAAAACAATAAGGAGAAACTTGAACTAATGATCCTCTTTAAAAATCCTTGAAACTACAAGGACCAAAAGGGGCCTAGTGTGAAAACATGATTTTAAGTGAAAGACTTAAAACACTAAAACACACACTCATGTGTGTGTTTGGTCGATTATCATCAGGAGCAAAAAAAAGGGCTCTCACAAAAGCCCTAAAACACACAAGATTCTAGCAAAATCGAAGATGAATCAAGCTAAAATTTGGGGCTTTTAATAAAATCGTGATCACCAAGCTTAGGGGATCACAAGGTATGTTGAATTTTGATGTTTAGTGATATTTTGAATTTGTGATAAACATGCATGAACGAAATTCTTGTTTGAATGTTATAGTGATATTGATGTGAGTACAAGTCTAGGAACAAACCCTAGATGCAAACTTGTAGAATTGTGACATAAACTAGTGATTAATCAACTAATCAAGTATGAGCTAAGTGGGTTTTGGTTGATTTGATGAAATTAATGTTGTATTGGTGTTTATAAACATCATATTAACTAGTATGAATGAACTACTTGAACAAATTAGAGATTTTGTTAAGAATTCATAAGTGATTAGAAGTGGGGTTTGACACAAGAGTTATACCCATGGTTATGATGGTCAAAGTGTATATGTGCATACAATGACTAGAATTACATGTTGAATTATGGTTACTGGAGGTATGAATTAGATAACATGTTAGTCGATATGGCATCTCAAAAGATGATGCTCACTAAGTGGTCGATAACGTGCCTAAATCGAATCATGTGAACTTGTTAGTGCATCCATATATGTAAATTGGTGGTTTGACTTTTAAAAGTCAAACCGACCTATGATAAGGTTCATTAAGAATAGTGGTAAAAGATTCATAAGGTGTGAAGGTCATGATCTTGAATGACTAATCTAACCATCTTGTGAATGAAAATGATAGTTTGACTCTTGACAAGCAAGATGGAGGCTTGTGGATGAAGTGGGTCAAACGGATCTAGAACGGAAG
>JARYGA010013828.1:0-22323 GCA_030545235.1 Helianthus tuberosus
GGCTGCGTACTAATGTTGTTTGACTGTTGATGTCTAACTGATGTTGTTTAATTGTTCATGCGTTAGAATAGGCCCAATAACATGCATGCTGGTATGATACGTGTTACTGTACATTATGCAAAGTGTGTGTAATATATGAAATGTGAATTACGTGCTACGTGTTAGATACGTGTCATTTATACGAGACGTTACTTGCACACGAACCTAATAAATATGTATAACCATAATAGGGTATGGTTGACCAACCTAACACGAGTAAATTTACTACCGAGCAAAGCAAAGGTGAGTTCACTACTTTTTACTTAAAGCATGCGTTCCCGGTGGTTGGGAAACGGAACAAAACACTTTCCCTGCTTTGGGATTGCTTACTATCTCCTTGTGCGGGATACGGTGTTTCTATCTCCTTGTGAGGGATACAAACTTACTTTTCTTCCCTTGTTACTGGGATACAAACTTACTTTTCTTCCCTTGTTACTGGGATACAAACTTACTTTTCTTCCCTTGTTACTGGGAACAAACTTACTTACTTCCCTTGTTACTGGGAACTCTTGGTTAATTACGGTTTATACGGAATGCAACGAGCAACACTAAACGAAACTCTATCACTTAAGTCCCTACCATTAAAAATACCGATTAGTCGTTGGGGCCTAGCGAACGGGTTATTAGTTGATAGCGCTATTTAGGTGTAACCAGCCTCACACCGACCCTTGTTACTGGGAACGGGAGTGAACTAATAGACTCAGGCAAACCGTCAATTATGATAGAACATTGACAAACGGGGCACTGCGGAAACGTATGGTTAAGTAAGTATTCTGTATTGGAAAAACAGTTTAGTCGCTCACTTATGGGGTAGCTCCCCACGGCATGTATAAACGGATAAATTAACTGGTTAAAACAAGTTTTTGGAAATAAAAACTGGAAAACTCTAAACTCGTGAACTCGCCAACGTTATGTTGACACTCTACTGCATGCTTTGCAGGTTGCTCGGTACAACTCTGGACGGACGTTGCAATCGGATGGAGTACGTGGTTCGTAAGTAACATGATGATAAATTTGTGGTTTCAATTATGACGCGTTTTCTTTTCCTTTCCGCTGTGAACTTAAACTATGTTTTGAAAAATTTAAATTAGGTCACTAATTATGCTAATGTTTATAACAATAACTAATCCGTTCAAAATAATTAGTGGCTAAGATCCTGGTCGTCACATGCCTCGCAGTAATACTCCGCGTGTGGATTTTGAGGGTGTGACAGTTGTTCACAAATGAAACTAACCCTATAGGGCAATTGAAGGAAGAAATCTCATATTAGTTAAGAAAACTAAGAAACCCAAATGAATTGACCTCCTTTTTCCAGGTGTTACACCTTTTTGCAGACGTGTTACGTAACAACTTTTAGTTTTTTAGAAAAAGCTGAAAGTCTACAAAAGCTGTTACACATAACACGTGGCAGCATCTGTTTGTTACACGTAACAAAGTCTGCAAAAAGGCGTAACACGTGGCAAAGGGAGGTTCATTCATTTGGGTTTCTTACTTTTCTTAACTAATATGAGTTTTCTTTCTATTCCTTCCATATATATAGAGAGAGAGAGAGAGAACAACTTCTTGAGAGTGAACTGAGTGAACTAATCTTGGCCCTTTATCATTTTTTAGATTAAAAGGGTAAGATTGACATTACCCAAGTATGTTTAATTAAAATCCCTTAATTTTCTCATCTCTCAACTCTCTTTCTCTCTCTCTCTCTCTCTCTCTCTCTCATTTTTAATTATTTCTCCATTATTTCTTTATCCATAGATTTTGTTTTAATTTTAACTTGAATATTGTTTTTCTTTTATTATGCGTATATATAGATATCATAATATATTGTTTTTAACTTTTTATAATTTTCAATAAACATTAAAAACTTTCTCTGAGATTGAAATTGTAATTATTTTTGGGCATTAATTTTTTTTGAATATGTGATGAAGTTATTTATTTTTGCATACATGTGATATGTTTCATTTTCATTAATTTCATAATTTTTATATGAATCTACTCGTGTGCATGACTAATATACTATATGTTGTTAATATACACATATGTAACAATTTCTGAATATAATACACAGATGTATAAAAGACTGTACACATGTGTATAAACTAACAGCTATGTATCTTGTATAAACTTATAGTTAGCGAGACTGTACACATGTGTATAAACAACAGATGTGTATATTGTATAAACTGATACTTTTAGACTGTACACATGTGTATACACTAACAACTATGTATCTTGTATATATGGAAACTAGCGAGATTTTAGGGATTTTGATTATATTGTTTAATAAATGCAATTTACGAAAGACACAAATACCCTTCTGTCATTTATTTTAAAGGGGAGTTACAACATTATAATTACAATCTTGCCATTGTTTAAAAATCTCTAGATGATGTAATCCAATGGCCCAGATTAGCTCACACAGTTCACTCTCAACCTAGTGTTCACTCTAGAACCCTACCATATATATATATATATATATATATATATATATATATATATATATATAATAAAAATCCAAAGGGACATATGTCACAACTTTAGACCACATAAATTTTCTTTTTCCGACTCTCTCCTATTAACTAATGATATTAAAATAATTTATTTTTTGATGTTTAATATTAATTTAATTAAGAATACTTATTAATAAATTATAAAAACCTTTCTTAACAGCAAAGAATCTCACGTGTAAACCCACCTTGCTCGGAGCTATATCAAAGGTTGACTCCTGAACCGCCATGAAATCGTGCCCCCCCCCCCCCCCCCCCGATGCGAGGGAACCGGATAGAATCCGTAAACCCTTACCCCTCCCCGGTCAGGTTCGAACCTGGGACTAAGCAAGAATCGAACCATGACGTGAGTGAGTGTGGGTATATTTTTTTAGTTATACTTTAAGAACTTTTTTACTTTTGGATCAAGCTTTAAATTTATAAAACACAATACAATACTATCACTCTACACACGTTATGGCAAGTGGACCCATCGTAGACGTAGTATAGTGATGGTAAGATACCAAGGTCGTCCAAGGACAGAAAAACTTTTAATACCAGCTTATTGTTAACGTCTAATCTAACCAATTGATAAAAGTTTTTTAAAGTTTTAAAAAGATAAACTAGAAATAAAAGCGTAAATGAAATAAAAAACAAATAGACAAGAAGGAATCAATTGGTTCCAACTCCTCTTTAATGTATCCTTTGATGATTTCCACACTTTGGGCTTTTTAAGAAATTATCTTAGTTATATTGGTAGGACCCTCTTGTGAAGGCGACGTTACCCTCAACCTATTGGTCTAAGTCAGAAGGGATACAGTCCCGCAAGGTCGGATTATTGAAAGATAATTAGATAAGTTAATAATCCGAAAAGTGGTAGGTCCCTCTTGTGAAGGCGACGTTACCCTCAGCCATATTGGTCTGATTCAATAGGGATACAGTCCCGCATGGCCGGATAAAGTTTTAATTGTAGTTAATTTATAAGGGATTACAAGTCGTTCTTACTTCCCCCGATTTGATGCTATCTGACTCAAGTGAAGTCCTAATAAGCTTGAATCAGGTCCTCGCAGGATCTATACACTGAACGATGTAAGAACTTTACCCTACCACCCTTCTAACCCCCTTCCAGGAAATTAACGTGCTTTATATAGACCGTAAAGACACGAATGAGTGAATCAACAAAACATGAAGAAATGATTAAATAAAGTTCACCTTCAATATAAAAAACTAGTTATTAAAATCATTAATACATACCCAATTAAAAAGTTGCCAAAGATTGGAAATCAAAAGTAATACATAAAAGATTCGTCTTCACCAAGTGATGTAAGAGATTTAGCCAAGCATGGCCTTTGATTGACAAGAACTCTTACGATTGATCTTGGATCCAGAAACTACTACACACTTTAAAAGATGAAAGATGGATGATGGTGGTGGGTGTTGGTGTTGTAGTGGTGGTGGACTGACGGCAAGTGTGAGAGAAGTGGTTTGCCAATAGATGCCTTTCTCTTGAACCAAGCACCTCTATTTATAGTTGAAAACAGAGGTCTGGCACGGCCCTGTGGTCTTCTATTTGTCTCCCTTCATTAACTGCAAATGTCAGGTCTTTGTACTAACACGCCCCGTGGTGACAGAGCATGACCTCGTGATGAATGTACCTGTTGTACTATCTCAGATTCTGCGAATCCTAGAGTTGACCACGACCCATGTTGACTTGGCACAGCACCGTGTTGGTTTGTCTTTTGTTGTTGTCTTTTTCTGCAGGAAATCTTGACTGGGCACGGCCCCGTGCCTAAGCTTCTGTTCTTATTATTTTTGTCGTTTTAGATGTGGATGGGGGTTCGACAGGTCGTGGCACTCCTTCTTCTTTGTATTTGTGTTGGTTTCTACTGTTAATTTGTTTCTTTTATTTGTTTAAGCTCTTTTGATCCTGTAAATTAAAAGTAAACAAAGAAACGTGTTTTTTCCAACATTAGTACCGAAAAATGGTCGATTTTACGCCTTGTTTGATGTAATTTATATGTTGCATTTTGCGCACATCAAATACCCCCACACTTGAATCTTTGCTTGTCCTCAAGCAAAGCTCTATAATGTGGCTTACACACCCAAACGGAATTGGTAGAAGAGAAGTTTTTGGGTTTATCTTTAGAGTGTCAGGAATCCAAGTTCTAAGTTTATTTTGTTTTTATTTTATTTACAATCTTATTCGTTATGACTAATTTAAAACACATTTTGAAGAAAAATTATTTGTTTTGGGAATAACATGCCTTTATAAAATTCTATGTAGTTAAATACAAATTTACACACCTCACAAGAGGTCACTCAACACTCGGCCGAAGATGTTTAAGTGTAAGCGCTCGGACCCGGTGTGGAACTTACTCCTACTATAGGCTTGACAAACAATCAAACCTCCTCCTTTTTGACGTTTAATACTCGTAAATATCAAGAGGGCTTTTAAAAGGGTAGGTTTTGGCTCGGGTAGGTGTTTTTAGGTAAAAAAATGGTGAAAAGCGTAAAAAGTGTCAGTTTTTCATTGCTTTGTGGCCTAGAAAATAAACTTTAGCCAATGTTTTTTTAACCAAAGTTGAAACTAAGTCATACTTGTAATTTTATAACCGAACTTTTTACATAAAGGGTGTAAATAAAAAGTTTTGTGGATGTGGGTGGTTGTTTTAGCAAAAGTTTATATTTTTGCGGGTTTAGAAACAACAGGGTTAAGGCTCAAAGGGGTTTAACTAAGGGGTATTTTTGTAAGGGTTGAAAAGAAAAACAAAGGTTTAGAATGAAAAATGGGTTTTAGTCCTAATGCCTCCATCATTTACTTACTTGGATTTATGTCGGTAAGGATTGGGAACGTATTATTTTGAAAAATACTAGATTTATAAGAACCAAACGGGATATTCACACAAGAAACGAAAAAATTTGAACAATTAGTATAGATGTTTAATTGTATGCTCGGTAAAGGCTCAAAATTCACTTTTTTGTGGGAGAAAAAGGGTATAGTGTAAAAATGTACATATAATAAAATTTTAAAAAGATTTGTTACGCCCATTTTCATAATTTTTTTAATTGGTTCTTTTTATCCCGACGCTACCAGATGTAAAAAAAAATTAACAAAAAAGTTTGGGGTGATTAGTGGTTTTCCAAGGAGAGTTTTGTGTAAGGCTTGTTTTTAGGACAAAAGGTTCAAGGTTTTAACACCCCCCTCCCCCACACTTAAATTACACATTGCCCTCAATATGTCCTAAATAGGATTTGCTTGGATTAAATGTGCAAAAAGTGTGGAAAAATAACAAAAATGTTTTCGTTACTGGTCACTAGGCACGCCGGCACGGGGGCGTGCCTGGTGGACACGGCCCCGTGGCCAAAGTGTCAGTAACAGAATGTAATAGAAAACTTACAGTATGGTGGACATGGGGGCGTGCTTGGTGGGCACGGCCCGTGCCACCTTCTCTGTAGAAAATTCTTAACATCAGACATTTAGGCACGGGGGCGTGCCTGGTGGGCACGGCCCTGTGCTGTAGACTTTGATTTGCCGTTTTTGAAGCGGGAGGCTCTGGTTTACGTGCATGGGGTCCCTTTTTCAACATCCTTTTGGATTTTTCATCTTCTTTTGAGTGTGGTTTATTCCTACAAAGATAAAATTTAAAAGAAAAACCATTAAACTAAACATTACATTAAGATTTAAACTACTTAACTAATGGATAGTTCATGAAATGCCTCCATGGTGTGCCACGTTTATAAGGGTCCTTGGCTAGACCAAAGTCAGTCAAATGTTACCCGAGCGGGATGACTCACATCCCGAGTTGCATCGTTGGAGGGCGTAGTCTAAGCTCGAATCTATTGCCTTGATGTAGTTGACCGGATCATCCTCTGCTCGTTGTCCCACTTCAAACTTGATTTCCTTATCACCAACCCTCAATGTTAATCTTCCATCACTCATATCTACCATGGCCTGTGCGGTGGCAAGGAAGGTTCTTCCTAATATGAGCGGGATTTCGGAGTCTTCTTCCATATCTAGTGTTATGGGTGGTTTTCTGCTTATATATCCCGAATAATATTCTGACTATGTTTCTTTTGTTGTGATCAGGATACCAGATCAGGATATTGGTAACATCCTGATACAGCATCCTGGTAGTAACTAATTAACTCACGTGCAGATTATTGGAACAAGTCTATAACGTTCAAGTGGACTTCTTCTCCTTGAGACTCGGGCAAATATGTTGAATTATGGACGTTGAAGCCGGAAGACGTGGACTACAACGTTCACATGGGGAATATTAGATATATCCCGGATTTATAGGCTAGTTAGTTAGTTTTATTTTACTATAAATAGGATTGATCGGATCAGATAAGAGGACACAATCTCTCAAGCTCTCTTTCTCTCTAGCTGCAAACACTCACGACACACTTACACTTGTATTCAAATCGCATTGTAACACTTAGTTGATCCGCATCATATCCTGCACTGTATCCTGGCATTTGAAGTAATAAGAAGAACAAGGCAGCTGCGATTGTCAGCTCCCGAGGTTTTGTGCCGGCGATCTAGATTGATCAAGGGCTTTCCTCGTACATCTTGTGTCACCCTTTACATTTTTGCTCATTGTTTGATTGTAGATACTGCTCAATATCCTGAGCCGTATCCTGATAACTGTTTTTTTAAACAATTAAATTAGCATATTTTCAATACACATTCTTAGCACACTACCTCACTTAACTAATTTGATCACTTAATTGCTTCGGTAATTTTTTACCAAAACAATTTGGCGCCCACCGTGGGGCAAGTGGTGCTATTTTTATTAAAAGCTTTTGCAAAATCATTACTTGGTTTTCTATTTTCAAAACTTTTTGCTACACTATTTTCAATGGCCTCGAGATCAAACATGAACTCTTCTACCGTGTCTGCTACAACCTCTGCAACAATCAGTTCGGTGCTTCCACCACCTCCTCTAAGAACGAAAGCCTCTTCACTACCTCAGGATGTTATCCCCGCTCGCAACATTCAGGGATCTGCTCCTGTTCTGGCCTCTAATGAAGAAATTCTAACTTTGTTTGGTAGTGTACAGGAACAGATGAGGCAACAGCAGGAGACCAACCAAATACTGATAAGAGAAATACAACTCTTGAAATCCAGCTCAAGCAGGCCCGCTGAGGATACTGTCACTCCCTTGCAACCCAGAGCTTTGAACTTCAGTTATGTAGTATATACTGAGGATAACAGGGGAAATATTGTGCCTAGCCATTCTCAGAATCATACTCCTGAGATACCCTCTTCGGTCAGGGTGTCAACTGTGAGAAGCTCAGGATATGCTTCAGGATATGGCCAGAATCCTCAGATTGGTAATGTATCTAATAATAATAACACTCTTGCTACTAATGGTATTGGATCCTTGCAGGATGCAGGTATGACATCAGCACTTTCCAGGGAGCTTCAAAAGTTAAAGGACATGATATCCAGTGTACCTGGAGTAGTCCAGCCAATCCCAGAAGTATCCCATGATAGCCACAAGATCAGTGGCGGAGCTTGACCAAAAGTTTCGAGGGGGCGTAAAGTGATGGGACCCAATTTTTTTTTCCTATCGTTATGTTTTGGGTCAGGTCGGGTCGGGTTGGCTATTCGATTCAAGTCGGGTCAAATAATAATAGTTTCAAATAAAACAAAGTGTATATTTACAAAACCACCCATCATTTATAAACAAAGTTTATAAATATTTAGGATATACAATTTAGGAAAAATAATCGGGGGGCCGATCCTATATAATTTTAAAATTTTCCGACGAAAAATCAGAACTTATACACTTTTAACCGAAACATTGTGGTGGGCGGGTGCACCCCCGGGCACCCACAATACTTCGCCATTGCACAAGATATCTCGGTTTGCATATCCTATTTGTGATGCTGAAATCCCGAAAAGATTTCAAACCCCCAACATGAAGCTCTATGATGGAACTACGGATCCTGGAGAGCATATTGCCCAGTATAGGGAAATGATGGAAATCAACCCTATCCCTCCAGGTCTCAAGGAAGCATGCCTCTGCAAGGGTTTTGGTTCTACCTTAATAGAATCAGCCTTAAAATGGCTCTTAAACGTTCCTCCTCATTCGATTACATCATTTGCTCATTTAGTAAATTTATTTAATAGTCAATTTTCTTGCAGTCGGAGTTTTGAAAAACTAACCAGTGATCTCTACTGGATAACTCAAGGACCTCAGGAATCCTTGAGAGATTATGTGAACAAGTTTAGCCGGGAATCCTTAGATATCCCACATCTTGATGTTGCAACAGCTGTGCAGGCTTTCAAGATGGGATTGCAAAAAGATTCTCAATTTTACCAGGATCTTGTAATGAATCCCTGCAGGAACAAGGATGAAGCTCGGAACAGAGCTTTAAGATATATATTCGATTGGAGGATGACAAAAAGATGCAAGAGAGGATGAATTCATCCACAACCTATGAGTCAACTAACAGGAAATCAGAATCCTCATACAAACCATATCGCTCTAAGCCATATGGCAGGAATGACAGCAAGAAAGTGAATGTTGTTGAAGATGAGGATCCTGAGGAGTATCCTGAGTTGTCAGAATATTGTTTTTCTGTTAATATACCTGAACTGATGTATGCTATGCAGGGTTTAGGAGACAAAGCAAGGTGGCCCCGGAAAAATCAACAAAAAACTGATTGGAAGGATAAGTCAAAATGGTGTGCCTTCCATGAGGATTTCGGACATGTCATAGAAGATTGCATTGCTCTGAGGAAAGAAATAAGCTATCTCTTAAGCAAGGGATATCTGAAGGACCTCCTGGGAAGAAAGAAGAATAAGGGTCAGGATACTGAGAAGGATCCTTAACGAGCAGCATCACCTCCTGCGGATACCAAGATAATTAACTTCATTTCAAGAGGATCCGACATCTGCGGGACATCATATTCTGCGGAGAAAAGGCACGCGAAGGAGGCCAAGGCAGAGAGGGGAGATAAGCCAACCAGGATGTCAACCCTCACGACTGATAAAGTGATCAAGTTTGATAGTGATGACATGGATACTGTCCAGGATCCTCACCATGATGCTTTGGTGATAACGTTATATGTTGCTAACCATTTTGTGCGTAGGATACTGGTGGATAATGGCAGCTCCGTCAACATAATTCAGCTGGAGACATTGAAGAGGATGAATGTATCCCCGATGGATATTACTTCGAAATCCACTGTGCTTGTTGGGTTCAGTGGAGAAGCCAGGAATACCGTGGGAGAGATAAAGTTGCATGTGTATGTTGAAGGGGTCAACTCAATGCAGCATTTTTGTGTCATGGATTCCTTATCCTGCGATAATATTATATTGGGTAGGCCCTGGATCCATGATATGAAAGTTGTGCCGTCGACCTATCATCAATGCATCAAGATCCCTACCCCTTAGGGAGTAGTCAAGGTGGAAAGTGATCAGCAGGAAGCAAAGGAGTGTTATTCTTCTTCGATGAAATCCTCAACAAAGTCCAATGCAGCATAGCAATTAAAGATACGAGCCCAAGATATCGTGGAGGCTTCAGAGCAGGATGTAAAGAAAATTATCCTGGATCAGGATAATCCAGATATCTCGGTGCTCGTATGAACCAATATCCCTCAGGATATTGAAAATCAATTGACTAACTTTTTGAAATGCAGGATGTCAACATTCGCGTGGAAACACGAGGATATGACAGGTATTTCCAAGGATATTGTTTTGTTCAAAAATTACCGAAGCAATTAAGTGATCAAATTAGTTTTGTGAGGTAGTGTGCTAACAATGTGTATTGAAAATATCCTGGTTTAGTTGATTGCAAAAAACAGTTTCAGGATATAGCTCAGGATACCCAGCTATATTAATAATCAAACAATGAGCAAAAATGTAAAGGTTGACACGAGATATACGAGAAAAGCCCTTGATCAATCTAGATCTCCGGCATAAAACCTCGGGAGCTGACAATCGTCGGCTGCCTTGTTCTTCATATTGCTTGAATAACCAGGATACAGTGCAGGATAATGCTCGGATCGAATCTAAGTGTTATAATGATTGTGAATTGTGAGTGTTAGTGTATGTTTGCAGCTAGAAATGAGAGTGTACGAGTATGAGAGCTCGAAAGTGTGTGAATTCCTATGATCCGGCACTCCTATTTATAGTTACAAGAAATAACAAACTATGCTAAAAATCCGGGATATTCCCTTATTATTCCGGGATACTGAGAATATTCCCTTCTGAACGTTGGGAGGTTGTTTCAACTCGTTCTCCACGTGCATATTAACTATAAATCTGGGATTTAAGCTCCTATAACCATTACAACATTAATAGCATTGACCAGCATCCGTAACTTCCATAAAATACGCCTTTCTTCAATGCTGACCATTACAAGAGCTATTCTTCCGCCATCAACGTCCTTATCCTAACCAATTTGAGCGGGTCTTCAGGATGACTTGGTCCTTATGAACGTTAGTCCCTTATAACCAACGTTTACAAACAAATTGTTAGTAATAGTCAGGATACTGCCTCAGGATGTTACCAATATCCTGGTCCGGTATCCTGAACGTAATCAGCTATCATAAAATCAAGATATAGTGTCAGGATATGGGCTCAGAATTTAACCCATAACAATTATCCCCAAAAATATAACTGTTGGATATCCTGATTCCGACGGATATATTTTTTAGTTCATTCCAACATGTCTGGTAAGGATATATGTTTCAAACATTCCTTGAGGAGCTTGATAGCTACCCCAAGCCTGTCCTAATGAAAAAAGGAGCCATCTGTTGCCACCGGCTCTAAGCCCTCTGCTGCTGCTACCGAAGGTTTCTCTTATGATGACCTTGGCTTCATGGAATCCATCAAGCCCATGACCTCCTTCCCTAACAAGCTAAATCTCCAGATCCTGTATCTCGTACACATATACTAAACCTGTATCCTGGTTAGTTTGTCTTTAATGATACCCGTATTTTGTAGGGTCTAAATCATATGGTCGTCCTGCACTTAGAACAATTTTAATTTCCTGCAAGTAGAATAGTTTGACAGTTGAAGGTCGAGGGATCCTGTGTTTTCAGGACGAAGCCTTCAACTGTTTATGTAAATATGCTTTAAAAAAATAATTGTGTTCTTGGTGGATGGGTCTCTTTTTGAGATGAAACAAAGAATACAATCTTTTGGACCATTAATAATAAACTAACCTTTTAGCCTTATTTATTGTTTTTATGTTTTTATTTTGAAAGGTATGTTTTGAATATCCTGGTCAGGATACTGATGAAATGTTCAATACTTTTGTCATCAAAATGTTAGACAAAACTTGGTTGAATATGACTTTTTAGAAAACTTAGATCATTTAGATAAGGTTTTCAAGTCTTGAAAAATAATAAATCATACCAGAAACACTTAGCCAATAATTTCCAACCTCGACCTTTGAATCCTTTGCAATGTCCCCGACATGGATGTCCCCTATCTGTGCAGGATATTGCATCAGTGCATGACATACTTGAGTATTTCTTCACTTAGTGATTAAACTTCGTAGCTTTTTATCCACAAAAGAACGTGTGTAATCACAGTTTGTTATATCTTTGCAATCTTTTCAAAAACTTTAGTTTTACTGGGGATAAACCCTTAATGTACTTGGGATAAACCCTTAGCATCCTGGGGATAAACCCTTTTGTAGGATCGGGATTCGATCTAAACAAGTCGATCAGAAGAGTTCTAGACCAAATCAGAGGCGGGATTCAGTGATTTGATCTTCATTGCAGCTAGATTCACACTTAGAAGTAGATTAACTGCCGTTTGTATTGATTTCACAACGTTACAAGAGCTGGTGACACTTCAGCAGAGCTTCCTGGAATCCGAATCGTTACAAATGAAGACCCAAGACTCACTATATATAGGAAACCCAGGTCGCACGAACCAGGCATGTCCAGGTCGCATGAACCTGCTGGTTCAGGCCTGATTCCCGTTTCTATCATACAACGTGTCTTGGTCTATCTATTCTATTACAAGACTCGATACAAGACGAAGTCAACAGACATATGCACTAACAAACTCCCCCTTGGATGATGACGAGTCTTCAGTGTATTGAGTCTTCAGTCTTGATCGGTCTTCTCGCTCTTTCCAAAGTATCTTTCTCTGTAAGCATCCTTCAATCTCTCTCTTTTTCTTCCAGAATCTCAATCTAACTCTTCAAATTCTCTTGATCAGATCTCTTGATTCCTTAAGCTCTTCAGCATTAGCAGCTTCGATCTCGAACGGTATTCCAATATCTGAATCTGGATCTGTTGGTGCATAGTTGTCTGTTAACTTCGTCTTTATAGAGTCTTGTATCTAGATAGGATAAACCAGTGCACAGCAGGATAGAAATTAGGTTTTACATGTTAAAGGGGTAATTTCGCATGAAATAGCAAGTGCTATTTCATAAGAAATTACCTCCCCAATATATAGTGGACCTGCTGATTCATTTGGAACGGTCTTGATTTCAGAGCCGAGGTGCTGCCAGTTTGTTAAACGACCAGGATTGCTTTGAAATCATTAATAAAAGGATAATTAAGAGGAATCAAGCTGTTTCACGTCTATATCATTGATTCCGCCTTTGATATGGATCATAAACTCTTTTGATTGACTCGTTCGGGTCACACGTCGATCCAACAAGTGGTATCAGAGCTCAGGAAGAAGAGTTCATACCAATTCAGCTTGTTTTCATCACTTCTACTCATTCTTTTCAAAATTAAACAAGATTTAACGGACAAAATGGATTGAATTTCACATATATCACGTAAAACATCGTTTTAATGAATCCTTGAAAGAATTGGACCAAAATTCGAACAAAATCTGGATCAATTTGACAAAATGGTGGCCGAAATGATGATGTCATCATTATTTCGCATGAAATAGTCAGCTGGTATTTCACACGAAATTAGCATACAGTTCCTTATTTCACATGAAATCAAGTTTGTAAACCTAATTTCGCACGAAATTAGACCTTATTTCACACGAAATCAACTTGGAATCTCTATATTGCACCAAATTTGCTATTTCGCGTGAAAGGTATTTCGTGTGAAGAGTGTTTCGTTTGAAAGCTTATTTCGCTTGAAATCTATTTTCGTTTGAAGGCTGCTTATTTCGTTTGAGTTCTAATTTCGTTTGAAACTGTTTTTGTTAAAATCAAAAAAAATTCTAAGTGTGTGTTGAGTGTTTCAGATAAGTGAAGATGGATGAGTTTATGAATCCATTCAGTGACATTTTTGCTTTCACGGGAAACACCGGAGATGATACATCAAACAACACAAATGAAAATGTTCTGAGTGCGAAGAAAACTCTTTCTGATGCTTTGAGTGTGGAGAGTGCATATGGCACATACAACAAACCTCCCAAACTGATGGCGATTGAAGAATACGATAGGTGGGCTAAAAGGTTTGAAGAATGGCTAAAAGTTTTTGCGTATCCCAGTTGGAAGAGCATGAAGAATGGTTTCAATATGGGAAGATCGGATTATGAAAATATAGCAGATACTGATGTAGAAAGTTTTGTTGCTAAATAAAAGTGCATTGCATTGCCTCATCAGTCTGTGAGAGACGACATAATATCATTGATTGAGTGCACAAATTCGAAACATCTATGGGAGAAACTGAGAGTGAAATGTGTGGGTAGTGCTGAGATAGTTAAAAACAAAAAGAAGTTGTTAAGAAAAGAATTTGATTTGTTTGGATGTTTGAAAAATGAATCTGTGTCAAAGATGATCGAAAGATTCGGGCATTTGAAGATGGAGCTAGCAAGACACAAAATCATATATACTCAAGAAGAATTGGTTGACAAACTGTTTGACTCACTGCCGGATGAAAAAGACTGGCAATACTTTGCTTTGATGCTAAAGAACACAATAAAATCGGAGGATCTGATGGTTGATCTGTTGATCGAAAGATTGGAGAGCCATGAACTGGAAATCAAGAAATCAAACAAAGTCAATCATTCCTCATATCAGCAGAATGTTGAGTTGTATTACCGAGGAAGTATGATCCTGAAGAATGTGTCACCTAAGACAGTTTTCTCAGCAGAAAGTTCTAACACGTCAAATCAAGAAAGTTCAAGCAGTGGTTTTCATAGTGGTTCATCATCAACTACTTCAAGTCAATCAGTTCCGAAGAATTTGTTTCAATGTAACATTGTTGTGGATCTCAAGAATGCTCAAAATTTCAGTGAAGAATCCGCAAAGCAACAAATGGTATTTTTAGCATCTGTTCTAGAATCATACGAAAGCCTTGTTGCGGGCAAGATTGGAAACACTAACCTCACCAAGGAGGACTATGATCAGATCGACCCAGAAGAAATGGAGTTGATAGATATCAGGTAGTGTATGGCTAGTGCAGTTAGACGAGCACAAAGGTTCATGTAGATTGCAGGCAGACATTCTATTGGCGGACCTTCCACAAAGCTCGGTTTTGATAAATCAAAAGTTACTTGCTTTAAATGTAAACAAAAGGGACATTTTAAAAGAGAATGTCGAAATGCATATGCTGATGATACGGCAAATCCATTCAAAGAGGATTATTACAAAAGAGCAATTTATCATCAAAACAAATCTGAACCTCCCAGAATGAAGCAGTTAGAAGATACCCCCAAAGAAAAATCAAGAGCTCTTGCTGTTATTCATGATGATGAGAGATATGATTGGAGTGAAGTGTTACCAGAAGAGGATGCAGTGGGCTATGCGTTTATGACAAAGATTGTTCCTTTCAAAGACAACAGAATAGAAGAAGTAAAATTTATCAACAGAAGGATGCAAGCTCAATTCAGGATTAGTAGAATCTATCATAAATACAAAGAAGCTAAAAAGGCAAAAATATGGGATACTGATAGAGAATGTTACCTTGATCCCAAAGGAAACATTGCTGTTGATCCAGATTCTGTTAGTGTTGAAACTCTCACTGAGCAAATTGCAGCAGAAGAAGAAGCTAACCAGAGAATGTGGTGGGGAGGAGGAGAAGCTGAAGAAGAAGAAAAAGAAAAAGAAGTGCAGCCAAAGAAAGTTGATGACGGGATTATTGACACGTCAAAAGAATTCACCGTAGAAAACCTGAAGCAAATGGCTGATAAAGTGCTTGCAGCGAAAGAGCTAGAGGTAGTTTCTGGTTCTGGATCTGAGTCTAAAAGCAAGGACAGTCATAATGATGCAACCAATGATTCAGGTAAGAAAGCAAAGATTGAGGGTGACTGCAAAAATTGCATGAAAGATTGCAAGGTTTGTAGTACACTTGCTTACCTCAGCGGTAAAAAGACTAAAGAACTGACAGGTAGAGTCAGAGATGTTGAAGATCAGATCTTAAACCGTGACAAAATGTTAAAAGCTTCAAATGATCGATTAAAAGAATTGACTGAGAAAATTGAAAATGATAAAACTGACGTAGAAAGAATTAGGAAAGAAAATTAAAAATTGATTCTTGAAAACCGTCAACTTTCAGAAAATTTTGAGAAGCTAAAACGAACGGTAAAAGATTCTGATGAAAGAAATGGTAAAACAAACAAAGAAAATGTGCAATTGTCCGGATTTCTTAGGGTAAAAGAAGAACAAATTAATCAACAATTGGATGAGATTGCTAAGTTGAAGCTTCAGTTTCAAGAAGCTAAGATTGAAAATGAGCGCATCAATCTAAAACTGAACAGTTACAACTCCGCAAGTTTTGTTCTTCAACATATCGTTCCTAAACCAATCGGGAAGAACAAAGCAGGCGAAGATGTTTATTCGGACGGAACTGGGGTTGGGTATCATCAGGTTCCACCGCCAGTGTTAAATAATTTTTCAAAGAAAAAGTCCGGGTTGGTTAATGATGAAGAAACAAATGAGGTTAAACTTCCAGAATCAATTGATGTCACATTCAATTCATCATCCGATGAAGATAGTGTTCAGTCTAAAATTGTTAAAAGCATGGTTGAAAATGTTTTAAAATCTGAGAATGATTCAACTGAGGATGAAGAATGTTTCTTGGACAAATATATTCCAAAATCAACATCCAAAAACAACTTAAGTGAAAAACATGATCTTGTTGTGACAACTGTGTTCTGTAATCATCGTATAATGTAAAACAATGTCAGTTATCAATAAAACAGTATGCTTTGGTGTTATTATATGTGTTTTGGTGTTATCGTATGTGCAATTGTGTTTAATAATTTTACAATTTGATTCGATTCCGATTTCAAGCTTTAAATCACTTTCTGGAAGGTTATACGCAAACTGGTGCGTAAACGCAATCAGTTTAACGCGACGTACACTCCGGAACTGTGACGTAAGCCAAACATACCCTAAATATCCTTTACATAACTTAGAAATAAGTTTCGAAGGATTCGGTATGGCAAAAACATGTTTATTTGAACTAAAGAACTATTTACGACAAAACTGCGAAGCGAACGTTGGTGATCGCCCGGATAATATTTAAAACCCAAAAATATTCTGCTATGATTAAAAATTTATTTTTAATCAGGTCTGTGTTGAAAAATAAATTAAAACGCTTAAACGTTATTTTTCAAGTTTAAGCGCGTACCGCGTGTTTCTGCGCGACACAGTGCTTCTACTGCAAGACGCAGACAACGCAGCCAAATCTCAGCAACTGAAATTTATTTCAGTAATATTTTGGCGAGTTTATTTTTATAGAATAATAAAAATAATTTAGAACGCCATAAACCGGTATTTAAACGCTAGATAAAATACCCGGTACCCAGTTAAACACCTATTTTTATCTAGTATACCATCAAAATTACACTTCACCCCCCTCCCTTTCAAATTTCGGTCACAATCTTGTGTGGCCCCACCATATATTTTCCTAGATCCTACTTGATACATTTTGATCTTTCTTGGATTTTTTTATATATTACTTGATACACTTAGAGATTTTTGTGATCATGGAAGATTTGTTTTAGATTATGCCTATATATTTGCACCATACTTGCACTCAACATCACAACTCCTTCACTCTCTCTCTCTCCATAACCGTCCCCATCTCTCTCTCTCCTCCATCTTCATCTTCTTCATATCTTCAAGTCTTGTTCTTCATATTCAAGTCCCTTTCTAGCAACCTTCAAGTTGGTGTGAAGATCTAAAGGTGTTGTCAAGTGATTACAAGCTTCCTATCATCAAAATCTCATCCTACAACCTACTTGAATCTTGAAGGTATAACACTTATGTTTAAATCCTACTTTAGATTCTTGGTTGTTCTTGATGATTTGAAGTTTCTCTTGAATCTTGGGATTTTCACTAAACTTGTAATCTAAAAAGAAATGGGTCTTGAAACAAATAAAAAAAATGGTGGTGATATATATGTATGTATAACCATGCATATATATATATATATATGTGTGTGTGTGTGTGTGTGTGTGTGTGTGTATGAGTCTTGAAGTTCGATTTCTTGTTAAATACTTGTCTATGTCGTTACATGTTCTTGAATAATAGTTTAAATGCAAGTGATTGATGATCTTTGTATGATATGTTAAATGTTCAAGTACATCAGCAAATAACATTAATATATCTCATATTTGATGCATCTAAACCCATATAAAATGTTGATGTTATGATAGTATGCTTTAGACACTTGTACATGTGAATATATGTTGATTTAGAGCTCAAGAAGTGATAAAATAATGGTTGTATGAAAAAACTGAATTTGAACAGATTATAAGCACTAAAAATGACCCTATTTGATGTATTATAATGGCATGAAACTTTGACATAGGATTGATAGCTTTACATGTTGTACATATAGCTTAAAAAGTGGTAAATTATGTGAACTTTGCATGATTTATGTGCTTTATTTAAGACCTGCAGAGTATAACCATTATTTTATTCCGTAAATAACATGGGTTATGTTAGAATTTCAAGTCATTTCGATTTGGGATGGTTCGGGTAATGTTTGATGCAAAACTATGCGGTAAAACGGGTAAAAATCGCCTTTTCGGAGGATTTTTATTAAACTGTTTTAGATCAGTAACCAAACTGATATTTTTGATATAAAAACAAGTATTTTAACTTATATTAAGTTTACTTAGTGTTCGGTTAGTCATACGTGACTTCCGACGCCCAAAAATGTCACCGAATCGCTAAAATAAGTGTTTTTCGACATAACTAGAATGGGTTGTTCATAAGTAAATTTAATGTGTAACAATGTGCTATGTGTTTTACAATATGTGTATGATGATGTGTTAGTGTTGACAAGATTATGCGTATTACGCTTGAGCATATATATATGCAAATACACCAAAATAATCAAAAATAATAACTTTTCGAGAAAACTCAAAGTTATGTGAAAATTCTAAGTATCGGAGAAACTTCGGTATTTTTATGGGATTTTGATTATTAAAGTCACTCTTATTTAATTTAGGACGCATAAACAATTTGAGGGATTGTGTTAACATTTAAAAACGCACCCAAAGGTGAGTACATAGATCCCCTCTTTTTACTGTTTTCGATTGTTTTGGGGTGATTCATATGTATCAAAACGATTTTGATATTCTAACGATGGTTTAAAAAACGATTAAGATGGCTTATACAAAACTAATAACGATTTCGATAATGTGAACGAACTTGTTGGTGGTAGTTACATAACGAATGACATTCATTAGCATTGATCAAGCCGACCAGTATTAGGTTATGGTACCATAGGATCTGACAAATCCCGTTATTAGACCGCACCCATGGTTATGTGTGGGTTAGGTGGATAACGACTGAATCTGATGATTGTTAACTTACCCTTTGGTGGTTTGTTAATACGAGAACGAGTGGAACGATGAACGAGTCACAAAGGTTTGAATGTTATTAGCGAGACGACCAAAAGTAGTTTTCACAATTAAAACGAGAACGATTGGAACGAGAACGATATTAAACGAATGTACGATTTTTGAACGATTATGAACGATTTAAACAAATGAACGATGATCTATAACAAGAATGAGTTAAACGATGTCACACAACGGTGTTTACGAAACTATATAAACCATACGAGTTTTATTACGAGAACGATTTACGACTTGGATATTTAAACAAATGTTTTGGGTTAAGATTCATGGCATCGAGGTTTATAAATTATAACCAATCTGTTTTGACTTGGTTATTCATTTTTTAATACAATCATTTTCCAAAACAAGGTTTCTTATATCGATTAACGAAGTTGTACGAGATATTTCAACATGTAAACGAGCCATGAATCTGACACTCACATAAAAACTATGTGCTCGCCAGCATTTCTTTGCTGACTTTATTTTTACATATGTTTCAGGTGAAGTTGCTTAATGTTGATTGCAAATAGGATGCGCGGTTTCGAAACAATAATTCTGTTACAGCACTCCCCGACGTTTCCGCCACGGTTTGTTGTTTTACGTGGTCGGGGTGTGACAGAAGAGTTGGTATCAGAGCCAATGGTTATAGGGAATTAGGTTATTAGTAAAATTTTGACCTAGACTATAACTTTCTAGGACCCCAACGCAAGTTGATTTGCGTTTAGATTTTAAACAAAATCCGAATCCGCTTCGAAAATTAATCATCTGTTCTAGGATGATTGATTACTGGGTTTTGAACCCTCTATTGTAAGGTTTTGAACCCTCTATTGTAAGGTTTTGAACCCTTCCAGTTTGACTCATTTTTTGGCTTAGTGCCTTCCGAGTTTTCAAAATCTCGTCAAAGTTTGGGTCTAAATAATGTGAACACGTGCAAACTGGAAGAGTGAATGCCTGTACCCTGAGTTTTCTGTCTAAGGCTAGAGTGTTCGTACAAATCCACATAATCGGACCAGTCACTCTTACCTAGGAACTCTTGGGGTGAGTGTTCACTTATAGGCGAGCATGTCTTCGCGATACATTATTTTGATTCATTACTTTGATTAGTCACTGCGTGTCGTTTGTTTGTTCGAGGTAACAAACAAATGATCGCCTTCCTTATGTTTCGTCGATATTTTCAATACCTCTTTTGTTTTTCCTAGTTTCCGACCTCACTCGTTTCTCATATCTCCTTGTTAGACAATGCCTCTTCGACGTGATGCACAATCTTTTACTACTGAAGAAGTCGCAGCCCTTGTCTCTCAGCAAATAGCTGCTGTGCTTCCAGGCGTTGTGACCCAAATCCACGAGCTATACAACAACAATAACAATAACAATGCACAATGTAATTTCAAGAGTTTCAATTCTGCTAAGCCGCAAAAGTTTTCTGGGTCACAAGGAGCGACTGCACTCCTTCAATGGTTCGAAAGTATCGAGAACACATTCAGACATGTGCAATGTCCGAATGGGCGTAAGGTTGAATTTGCATCAAGTGTGTTTGAGAAGCGTGGTCTTACGTGGTGGAACGGAGTGATGCGCGATAGGGGTGCCGAAGTGGCGTTGGCACAAACATGGGAAGAGCTTCGAGCTCTCATGATGAGAGAGTTCTGTCCCCGTCATGAAATTCGAGCTTTCGAACGAGAGTTTGACGATCTTAAACAAGATGGGGGTGAACACCGTGCGTATACAGATCGATTTGAGGAACTCAGTCTTTTGTGTCCTACTATGGTTACCCCGCTGGAGAAAGCGATAGAGAGGTATATCGATGGGTTACCTGATTCCATACAGGATATTGTGACTGGCGTTAATCCTACTACTGTTCGTCAAGCGATCGAGTTATCTGCTACCCTGACAGAGTCGCAAGTCAGGAAGGGTAAACTTACCTGCAAGGGTGATAAGAAGAAGTCGACCAAATCTGTTAAGGAAAAGGGTAAGGGTAAGAAAGGTGAGTCGTCGAAGAAGTCGAGAAAGCGAAAGGGTGCTCAGAACTTTGCAGTAACTGCACAAAATGCTCAGAACCCACCAGCTCAACCTCCTGCGAAGAAAGCGTATGCTGGTACTGCACCTCATTGTGCTCGCTGCAACGGTCATCATGTTGCACAACAAGCTTGTAGGCAATGCACAACGTGTGGTAAGCTTGGGCATCTGGACAACGTCTGTCGTACGGGTCAGAATCAGATTATTCAGAATCAAGCTCCAGTTCAGGGGAATGCTGCTAGATTCCCACCGGGTTCATGTTTCAATTGTGGAGAGTATGGTCACTTCCGCAACAACTGTCTGAGGTTGGCAAATACAAATGCAAATCCGAACGTGAATGTCAATGTCAATGTCAATGTGAATGCGAATCCCGCTCGTGGACGAGTATTCAATCAAAATGCAAACGAGGCGCGAGCTGACAACCTCGTCGTCAATGGTACGTTTCTTGTTAACAATCGACCTGCATCCATTCTTTTTTATTCTGGTGCCGATAGAAGTTTTGTTTCATTGTCTTTTGAACCTTTACTTGCGATACCTAGAACTAAACTGAGGAAACTCTTATCTATCGAAGTTGCTACTGGTAAACCTCTTATTCTCGATTCTGTTATTCGTGATTGTCAGTTAAACCTTGATAACCATCTTTTTCCCATTGACCTCACGGCGATGCAACTTGGGAGTTTCGATATTATCGTGGGGATGGATTGGTTAACCAAACATCATGTTGAGGTGGTTTGTTTCGATAAGATTGTTCGTATTCCTTTTCCGTCTGGCGATATTCTGGAAGTTCGTGGAGAGAAGCCATCAGGTGGTTTGAAGCTTATGTCGTGTACAAAGGCCCAGAGTTACTTGCGAAAAGGATATGTTGCTGTCCTGGCACATGTCACCGAGGAGAAAGGCAAGAGCAAGAGTATTTAGGATATTCCGATTGTTCGGGATTATCCAGAGGTGTTTCCCGATTAACTGCCTGGTTTGCCTCCAGCTCGTCAAGTCGAGTTTCATATTGACCTTGTACCCAATGCCAACCCGATTGCGAAAGCACCT